>JASAMX010022365.1:0-18242 GCA_030248175.1 Microlaimidae sp. YZB2_3
ATTGCTAAATTTAAACTGCCCGCGTAGCGGGAATTTAAAGGTAATAAAGGTAATTAACGGGGAAATAAGGTAGACACTCTGTGTGAAGCGCGGAATATTTTTTAGATCCTTTCACAACACTTAAAAATTTTTCTTTGGAGTGAATTTGGGGGGGAGGTTTCCCCAATTACCCCAAATTTCAGGGGGGTGTCAGCAAAATCCGAAATTTTGGGGGGCGGGTATAACCCCCCCTGCCCACCTATGATTATCCTATAAAAAGAACTGTTATTAAAGTTATTATGGTTTAAAACTGTTTTGCTTTGGACACCGGACCTCACCTGACCCCCCTCTAGATTTCAAAATTTCGCACCCCGGGTCGACCCCCCCTAAAAAGCTAGGGGGGGGGTTCGACCCCCCTAGGACCCCCCTCCTAGATTTTGAAAAGTCATTTACCCGGGGTAAACACCCCCCCTAACTTTTTGACCGTGTTCATCTATGCGTCCCGGGGTAAATCGAATTTTGAATTCTAGGAGGGGGTCCCAGGGGGGTCCGGACCCCCCTAGCTTTTTCGGGGGGGGCGCCCCGGGGTGCGAAATTTTGAAATCTAGAGGGGGGTCGGTGTCCAAAGCAAAACAGTTTTAAACCATAATAACTTTAATAATTGTTCTTTTTATAGGATAATTCTACATTTTATTGAATAAAAAGCAATATTCTGGTATAAAAAAGGTGTAAAAGCATAAACATGTGATAAAAATTCACGTTTTTGGAAGAAAATTTAGTATAAAAAAAGTACCAAAAAATTTCGCGAGTGGGAAGGGGGGTCAGATTTCAAATTCCTAGAGGGGAGGGGGGCCCCCTAGATTTTCGTCTAGGGGGGTCCCCAAAATTTCGAGGCTAGGGGGGTGGACCCCACCCTACCCCCTCTTTCTCATCTATGGTTGGATCCACACATAGCCAGTTTAATTTGTTCCTCATTTCTCATTCTTCTTTTTTTTATTAATTAATTTTCATGTATTCTTGGTTAAATTGCAATTTAAGGTAAAATTGTTTTTAATATTTTTTTGTTGCGAAACGTTTTTGACGTTATAGCAATAAAAATTGAAACAAACAGTATCATAGGTGTCCGACCAGCCTGGACTGCCCGGACCGCCCCCCCCTGAGGGCCGGTCCAGGGTACCCCTCCCCCCTAGCGCCCATTTTAGACCCTCCCTCCCCCCTAAAACCCCGGTCCAGGCCGACCCCCCGCCTGAAGGCGGTTTTCAAGACCCCTCCCCCAACAGCTGTTCCACCCCCCCCTATCTACTTAATTTGCGATAGGCATAAAAATCGTTTTTTTCGTGCGCGCGACTGAAAATATACAGGCTCAAAATTCCTGCGCGGAAAGTCGGGCGCGCACGAATTTCGGGCGCTAACTTTATATCCGTATATATACCACATAAATATAACAATAATTTTAGTGTTCTATACAAATTTTTATAATTTATAATAAACCTTAGGTTTTTTACAAACTGGTTGGTACGTTACATTAAAAATAAAAAAAATAAAATTCAGATGTTCGTTTTAAAAACGAACCGTTTTTTAAAAACAAACGGTCCGTTTTTTTAAAGGACCGGTCCGTTTTTTGTGCTGCCGCCGTTTGTTAAACACTTGCGCGGCAAGTTGCCGCATGCAAAATAATGAAATGAAAACAAAATACAATGATTATTATTATTTATTATGTAACCGGAAAATAGAAGAAAGTTGGTCAAACTTTTACCGGAAGCAAAAAAAATCAACAAAAAGGTACCTCTTATAATATGTTAACGTTTTTAACAGTTTCAAAAGTT
Source organism: Microlaimidae sp. YZB2_3 (assembly GCA_030248175.1). Classification (NCBI taxonomy): domain Eukaryota; kingdom Metazoa; phylum Nematoda; class Chromadorea; order Desmodorida; family Microlaimidae; species Microlaimidae sp. YZB2_3. Next base: position 1,806 of record JASAMX010022365.1, read on the forward strand.
TTTTTGGCAGGTATAGGCTATACCCTCCCCTCATGACCCCAGACCAGGCTTCCCCCCCCTACGGACCCTTCAGTCCAGGCTACCCCGGGGTCAAAATTTTTCGAAAATTTGGTCCAGGCTGACCCCCCCTCCTGGGCCTACAAAATGGTAAAAAATGGACTGACCCCGGGGTCAAACCCCCCCCCCCTAGCCGTCAGGGGTCGGACACCTATGAACAGTATGGAATTGATATATAAATATAAATTAAATCAAGATCTTCTTCCCAATTTCTAATTTATAAAGCATATTGTTCATAGAAAGATAAGCCTTTATTTTTTCCAAATACCAGTAATAGTTTAAAAATAAAGAATTATAACTTTGGCAAAGTTAAGAATTATAACTTTGGTTAAGTTTTCTCCATTTAGCTTAAATTTGGACATGTGTGACATGTGACTATGTGACATACAAAAAAAGCTAAAAAGACTTTTTTTAAATTTTTTTTTGAAAATCAAAACATTATTTTGATAATTTTTGTAGGTTAAATAAAATATATATGTAAACCCGACCCCCCAAATTTGGAAGGGGGTGATCCCAAAATTTCTTTTGAGCTATACCTCAAGTATCTCATTTTTATCGTTTTTAGTATTGGGTGGGACGGGGACTCCCCAAATTTGAGGGGGGTGTCGGCAGTAATCGGGATATATGAGGGGGAGATAACCCTAACACCCTCCTTTCCACCTATGGTTTTATTTAACGCACACAATCCCCTTTGGAGGGGGTTAAAGTAAACAATTAACTCCTTAATTTTAGAAAATTGAACAAAATGCATTTACATTGATTTTTATTTAACTACATCCAATCTAAAAATCAGAGACAAAATCGTTTTAAGCTAAAAAGATTAAAAAGACAATAAAAAGTGGTTTTTGACCTAAAATGAGGGTTTTAAACCAATTATTTCTTCAAAATTAAAAACTTATAAGGACAATTAGGATATGCTATGCTATGATAACTTATGATAATAAGGATTTTTTTATTTTTGATTAGGTTTTGTATATAGAATGTTTTTTTATGTTTTGTATATAAAATTTTGGCAATAGGCATCTTTATTAAAAAAACATTAAAATTTATGCGCTTATTAAATAAACGTTAAAAATGCTAGTTACTGAAAATTTTAAGGGCTACTGCTGAGAGTTTACTATATCAACGCCATACAACTTAAATAAATTTAAGACAAAAAAAAAGAGAAAACATGATTTTGTAGCAAAATTTTTGTGCTCATTTTTCATGTTTCTGAAGTGGGTCTAGGGGCGTCCAGGGAATCCCCCTCCCACTAGAAAAATTTAAGGGCGTTCCACCTCTTTCTCCAACTCAAAGAATGGCCTGGCCTGAACCCTCTCCCTTGTAAAGACCGACCACCATACCGACCTTTACTTTTCTTTTAACGGTTCAATGTTTTTGGTATATATTTAATATCAAAAACGCGTTTAATTACTCAAAAACAGTATCCTTTTAAGGCCTAAAAACCTATTTTCGTTTATGAAATTTAATATTAGACCTAAAAACATTTAAATTAATGATTAAAACAACTTTTTTTAAAAATTGGATCTCCTCCCCCTAGGGACCGACTTCTCTAAAAATCCAAAACATTCGAATCCCCCTCCCAAAAAAATTCGCTTTCAAAAGTGGAGGTGCCCCCCCTAGCGTACCTTACCAAAAACCTTTATGATGTTCTAACAAAGCAAAGTTATTTAAATGTCACCCTTGCTACGGCAAGACAATGAGACACCATCACTAAACATTTAATACACATTTATAGCTCTTGTGCTTCTAAGATAAAAGACACATTAGTTTAGTAGACGATGCTGACTCAATGTGTCATGAAAATCAATTTTAAATGATAATTTTGTAACATGACTCTATAAAATTTAAAAAAAATTATAAAACATAATTTTACCTAATTATTCTTAATTCATTTTTTTCATAGAAAATTTATGCATGCACATAATTTTTTTTTTTTAAAGCTAATGACGACAACAATATTGTTTAGTCCTGTTATATTAGACTTATTCCTTCAAAAAAAAAACAAACCAATAAAAACAAAAATGTATTTAGATAACAACTTAAAGTGTCAAAGTGTTATCAAAAAAGTCAAAACTCTTCCATATCCCATCATTATTAGTGTTATTTTAACAGTCACAAGTGACCACTCAATTTGACTTCATTTTCTTTTAATAATAGATCAATTACAGTTTGTAAAACGGATTTGGTGACACGTTGTACTGCATGACTTGACGTATGAGAATATCCACTGTTTCTCTGCCCAGTCTTTCTCTTAAGATTTCAATGTCCCTCAGCGTTAGAGTGCGATTAATATCATGACCAATAGAGCGCAGAAGGACTTGAAGCCGCCGCAGATTATCTGCCGTTAAGCCAAAAGCAATATCATATGTGGGGAGATTGTGGCTGGGTGGATTGTTTGCAGATCCGGTTGGCCATTCCAATGAAATAGTCTCATGACTTCTGCTCAATCCACTATATGCTGTTTGGCTGCTGCTGTCGATTTCTGAGCTAATACCTTGATTTCCACTATAGATATTCTGATGCAAAGCCCCTCGGTTACTGCTGAACTGACTGCTATTCTGCTGATTTCGACTGCTTCCACCGCTTGGTTTTTCATCACGCCTCTCCTCATATTTGCTTTTGGGTTTTTCTCTTCCTCGTTCACGACTACTTTCGTCATGCCTTTCTTTTTGGGCACTTAAATTTTTATCTGTATAGATTCTTTCATTACTGCGTCTGACAGGCCTTCTTCGTTCTGAATGATGCTCCTCCACATACCTTTTAGTTTGAGAACTGTCTCGCCTACCCCCACTAGAAGAACTGTACTCTTTCATACGATCATATTCCACATCCTTGCTCCTTTGGTAGCTTTCACTTTTTTGTGACTTTAGGTCTTGAGCATGCTCAACATTTTTTTCGATTTTTTTATATTCTGTTCCATGACGCTGGTTTCTACCATTCCAGTATTCTTGATTTACTTCAAAATCTGATATTTGTTGACTGCCTTTTTGGATTGGCTGATTATAGTTTGAAAAAGCAGTGCTCAATGCAAGTGGCTGGTCCTGTTGTCGTGTGTATATATTGCCCGGGCCAGACAAATGGAGAAGATTATCTGACGACTGCTGAACGCCAGCTTGTAAACCCACACCACCGCTTGGAATTATTTGCATCAGCGGTTGAGGATGGCTTTGGTGTTGAATTAACGGCTGTGTCTGAGTTTGTGGAAACAAGCTTTGCAGATGGCTTTGTTGAAACAGAGGCTGCGGCAGACTCTTTGGCAGCAAAGATTGTGGTTGACTGCGCTGTAGCAACGATGGTGCTTGGCTTTGCTGTATTGAAGACTGCGCCTGAGATTGATGCATCATCAACTGCTGCAAAAGTACTGGCCGTGATGTGGGGACTTGATGCTGCACAGGCTGTTGCGTCAGTGGTATTGGATCTGGCATACGCGAATGTTGCTGAACATTGTGCCCAGAACTTATAAATGGTTCTTTCACTAATGGTTGAGGATAAACAGAACTTTCAAGGAGTGGTTTTGGTGCAGCTTTGGATTCAGAAGAGAGTCCATCACTTGGTCGGCCTTTATCATGTGTGTTTGACGGCTTTGAATTCATGCCTGCAGAATAAAAATAAAACACTGATCAAAATCTATAATAATATACAAAAAATTTCAGTTAAGTATTTTATACAATATTTCTGTTGAAACTAAACTAATAAATGAGCTAAAAAAATTAATTACCATATTAATTTAGAAAATTTTTTTACAATTTTTTAACCGTTTTATTTGGTTATTACAATTAGTTTTGTTTTGAATGATGCCCTACGACAATTCAATAGCGATTCATACAGCATCAGCATCCAATTATTTGTCATTCCTCCTCCTTTAGCTGCTGATTGATTTGAAAACAAATAAATTTGGAGATTTTTTAAACGTTTACTGTTATTTCATTAATGCGTGTGAAGCAAGGTGTCAGGCGTTGAAGTCAATTAGTGTCCAGCTATTGAACTGCTAACAATGAACAAAATGATGCATCCATCTGACATTGGGTTTTTTTTTCATCTGTATCCCAAAATAATAAATTACTTCAAAATATACTTTCGATGCGAAATATAATTTCAATCGCAAAAAAGTTGTTACTGGGACTGATTTTGTTTTTAAATTTTGGCAAAGTTTTAAAATAATGTTCGAAGCTAGAGAATAGGTACATAAAAATTAATTCACAATACAATTAAGGCGTTTTTTAGAAACCATTTTTTGTCCCTTTTTCAAATTACATAAATTCCAAAATCCTGCAGCAAGATGTTTATATATACTCGAGAATTAAAATTAAAACACAACAGTTTATTTTCTAGGTTAAATATTGAAGAATAACTTATTTCTGCATCCTGTTAGAATGTTCTGATTATCTTTGAAATTGTTAAAAGTAATTTGCCAACTTGTTTGCGTAGTATTTAAATTTCACCAAAATTCAGGTTCAAGAAAAATAAGCGAGATTTTTTAAATATGAAAGTTTGATTCATTTTCACTTAAAATAAAAGCAATATTAATATTAATTGTCCAGTCAAATATTGTCGAATAAAATCCATCTAAATTAAAAATATCCTTGCTGAGAGAAATCCATTAGCCATAAATCGAGTTATAAAATCCCCAGTATTAATTATTTCCAAGAATTATTTACACGTAAAGTAGCTTTGTGAACGTAATTTTGTATCCAATTCAATTAATTTCGCTTGTAGCTAATTAGTAAATTTCTTGCCAGGCTTTTATCAATTGACGTCATAGTCCAAATTTATGATAATAAGTTTTGAGTCTTCAGCAGACCAATGTAGTGGGTAAAGTAGGACTTTTGACATTTTATAATTTTTTTGCTTATTTTTACTAGGTGTCAGATTTTGTGAATTATAACTAAAAACCATCTTGAAATATAAATAGTACTTTTTTTAGTTTTTTTAAAGTTTGAAAACAAACTTTTAAAAAAAGTTTAGTTGGGTGTTTATGTTTTTTCAAACTGTTTTCATTGTTACACAGGTCCTAAACAACCATTTTAAACAAATAATTGTATTTCTTTTAACAGGTCAGATTGGTGAAAATATAAATTTTTCCATACAAAATTTAGTAAGATTATAAAATACAAAAACGCTGATGTTTTATTAAATCAAATTAGCTAGGATTTTTTATTCCATTACCATTTTCTTTCATTTTAATTTCCGAACGAATTATTTAGATACTGGTACAACAATTTATTTTAAAAAAGCACACCCACAAGTGACAAAAGTTTTGATGGTTGTTGATTTATGATTAATAACGCAACATCGAGTCAGCATGGAAAATTGGTTGTTTTAACGCATTGAACTTTAATGTTATTGCAGCTAAATCCATAGTATAATTATTTCGTGTCCTCTTTTTCAAGTGACAGTTCATAATTAGGTAGGCGTAGGCTATTCCAGTATCTAAGGTATATTTCTTCTTTTGAGCTGTCCAGAAAAACTTACTTTAATCTAAATAGAAAATCTATGGCTACAAATGGCAAATGGAAGCCAAATTCCTCGACGGCAGCACCTTAAGACAGCCGATATATTTCATTCTTATAAAATTGCCTTTGCCACCGTTGCCTACATGCTGCATCGACTGGAAGAGTAAGTTTACTAACTTCATAGAAAACACCTGAGTATTTTTCTTCAGATTTTCTCCATAAATATGGAAATTGAACTTGTTTCTTTTCCGTAGTTGTAATTTATTTATATTCCCGTAATTGTGAATTAAGTTACAGTAAAAACAATGCCACTAAATTTGCATCGATATTAGCAGCACAGCTCGAAGAAATTTAATTACATTACATTTTATACAGTAAGAATAATTTTGCATTTTATAGAAATCTGATTAAAGCTTACTACTAATATTGCTACTTAAAAAAATCTTTTAAAACCTATTAAATCCATAACTTACCTCTGCTATTGTACGGATATCGCTGAGGAGTGCGAAAATTGGTGTGCGGCCGAGGATGACTATGCCTACCTAGATTAGAATCCTCTGTATCCTTGCGATTACCGTAATATCTATAAATAATAAATTTCTGTCATTTTTTAAATTTAATGTCGGACAACCTTCGTTGTTGATGCTGTTTATTGGACTCCTTATTTATAAAAAAAATTTAAACGTTGCTGCCTGATGTGACAAAAATAGTCGAATGCAAAAAACATAGTTTTAAATTATATAACCAATGACCATTTTAAATTTTTTAACCGATCTATAAAATCAGGTTTCAAAGTTAAAAATTAAGACAAATTTAAAAAAATTAATGCTATGCATTACTAAAAAACAGCTACGACTCTTAAATAAGCGTTTTTAAAATTATTTTAACCGGAAATATGGTTTTAATTATTTTATTAAAATTTTTAGGGCTAATTTATGGTTTTAATAAGCTAGTTAAAAAAAAAATTAAACAAAAAATATAAGTTTACATTTTAATTATTCACTAAATTAGTTACAAAATAGGGCTATGTTCCAACATTTTTCTAAAGCTGCAAAAACGGAGTCCCGCCTAAGGAGTAAAAAACATCACTAGTCTTAATATAAATTAAATTTTTTGGCGAAAGGGGTTCTCTTTATCCATTATGATTTTTTTTCAGTTTCAAACAACCTCATTCATGCATAATAAATAGCGATTAAATTTTAAAATTACATTGTTTTTGATGGAAATGTCCTTCGCCGAGGAGCAAAAAAACTACTTGTTTCAGACGGCAAACTGGATTTCTGTGAATCTTTGCGATGAATGTCAACTGCTCTAGCAACAAGCCTTAAAATAAAGCGGCATTTTATTTAATTTTTTGTTATTACATTCATTTATTATCATAGGTAACAACATACATTGGCAAATTAGTCCGGAATGGGAGGAACATAAGTGTCCAACCTTGAGGCGGGAGCATACCTCGGGGGTAAATTTCAAAAACCGTCCAGAAGGTAGGATTTTAAAGTAGATCAGTAGCGTAGCCGGGAAGGTGTGGGGGAAGAGGCGGCTGCACTTCCTAAATCCGAGGAAGTCAGAATTTTTTTGTAAGTGGAGACCCTTAAGTTTTTTTAATGTTAGAAAAAAAATTTTTTTTGCTTTAATATAAGTTGAGAAACACTTCTGATGCGCTCCAAAAGCATAACAATACGCACAATATTAACTAATAATTTCCCCACTTCGCGAAAAGTCTACTTTGATAATCTATATTAGTTTTTTTAATTTCAATGGATTGTGCAGTTCAATGGCCATTGACTTGAATGGGAAAATTGAATGGTTCTTGACCATTGAATGGGAAAATTATGAATTATACGTATTAAAACAATAAATTCAGAGGAATAATAGGGTTGATAATTGCTGTTTTAAACGTAACCCCCCTAAGTCCCTAACTGCTGTTTTCATCCTGAAGAGATCTCCCCCCTCCCCCTCCTTGCTGGGCGAAGCTTAGCATTCTGTATGGCTTCCCTTTCTACTTTGAATATTGTGTTATAAAAATTTAATACAAATCTTAAGAGCTTCTAAATTAATCAATATAAAAAATTTTCTCGTTCGTTACGCGGGAAAAAAGATTTCTACACAGTTAAAATAATTTTATCACTATAATATTTATCTTTGTTTTTATAAACTTAACCGCTTTTTTGCATTCGCATTTGCAAAATTTCAGGACATCATAACATATCTTTGGATAATATTGTTAAATTTTGGAAATTATAATTTTATCGCTCGATTAATTTAGGAAACCAAACAAAATTGTATAGAAATTGGTTATAAAACAAAGGTAAATTTATGTTCACGTCATTGTCAGGGGACGATTTTTAGCAGTTTTTGGTACATAATCTTTAAAAAAAATTGTCACCGTCGGCTGGAGGGAAACCTACAGCCGACCACGATACTCACCCCAATTGCGCCGCTTTGCGCCGCTCCTCTGCCACGTATTTTACCCTTCTCCAAATCAGCCCCAAATGACTCATATGGTGGAAGGGCCCTTAAAGGAAGCGACATAGGACATAAGACAGTGAAATGCCAACAGTTACTTTAAGCAAACAAGGCGCAAGATAATAAGATCAAAATTCGTAAAAAAGATTCAAATTATAATCTCATCTCAGTGTAGGGTAGTGCATTTAATTTCGGCACTTTTCCCAATGGGGCATTTTTGATTTTGGATTATATCTTTGGTAATCCTGGACGGAATACGCGTTGGATAGCTCAAATGAGAGCTAATTATATGTAGATGACTGTCGTGAGCCTTTTATTTGTTATGTTATGATATTTTCATGTGAAATTATGTGATTTATAAAAAATAAATTTGTTACTCGTTTTTAGAACATGGGCATTTCATGATTACGCAATAAATTGGTTTAAAAATTAAACTGTCCTGGTAAAATTTAGTCTATTTTTCGAATTTTTAATCCCCGTGGTTCTACGTTGCGTCTGTGGTGAGCAATAGTTATAAAATAAAATAGTGTAATTTCGGCACTCATATGCTGTAGATAAAAACGGATTGAATTAAGTGGTCGGATGTTAAATTGTATTTGTAAATAGTTAAAAGACAACGTTGAAATGTGTTGGGGTCATAGCACTGCACTTAAACTCGATTAAGAGGGTCCTTTTAAAAAGTGCCGAAATTAAATGCACTTTTTTCCCAAATTTTGCGCATTTTGATACCATTTGTCATTTTAGCTGTAACTTTTTGCCAGTTACACGTTGAACAACAAGTAGAAGCTTAAATTAAAGAAAACTGTCTGGAGATAATGATAGACTTTTAAATTTTTGAAAATGATGATTTTTTCACTAAGAAACAATCGATTGTTTGTAAAGTGCCGAAATTAAATGCACATATTTAATTTCGGCGATTTTCCATTTTTTAAAAAACTGATTGAATTAAGTAAAAAAAATATTTTCGTACAGTGAAACTTTTGTGACGCAACGCAGTATCGTGAAAGCTTCAAAATGAGCTATCAAACATGAAAATCGGGCCATACAGTAAAAAGTTTCGGAAAAACAAAAAAGTGCCGAAATTAAATGCACTACCCTAATCGTAAACTTGGTTTTTGGACATTTTGGACATAAAAATGTTTGAATTAAAATAAAATTGATACTTCTTTGCATGCGTCCCTGGATTTGTACGACTGCTGACAGGATATGATCTTTTTCTGTATTCTGTGGAATAATTATCTTCTAAAATAAACAAATTTACACAAATTATTATTATTATTAATTTATGAATATGAATATTATTATAAATTTAAAGTTTACAAAAAAATTAAATAACACAACGCTGCCGCTGAGGTTTTGTCAATTGAATTGTATTGTTTAATAAAATTTTCAAAAAACAGTAACTACTTTTGTAGAAATCCTGACGAGCGCTGCGATAATCTTGTGAAGATTTATCATCTTTCTTTTTATCCAAATGACCGCTAGTAGCTTTAAACTCTAACGGTTTTTTTGCTGGTCCTTTCGAAATCGATCTGACCGCTTGTTTTAAGTTGTCTGTATTTTTCAGATAACTCTTTGTCCCTTCTTTTGATTTTTCCAAGATTTTTGAAACAGGTTTTTCTTCTAGTTTTTGCTTTTTTTCAGCCTCTGATTTAGCAACTGCGGACTGGGTTTTTGATTTTACATCATTTTCCTGAAAACTATAATTCATTAAGACAATTCAACTCCATAAATTTAATATTGTTGTGTTAAAATCCTCGATATTGTAGCGTCTCTAAAAATATTTTTCCTTAAAGGGTGTGAATAATTAGGATCAAAAGTGAGAAATAATATATAAAATAAATAATAATATATTTTTTTAGCCTTATTGGGCCGGCTATTGGTGCCTCTAAACCGATTTGACCGCTCAAAACGCTATATCAACACCGTTTAGATAGAATTTTGGGTCAAAGACCACCCTCCATAAAGCATTTTTAAAGAAATAGTGTGATCTCTTTTAAATGGAGCAACAAACATTATTATTTTAAGAACAAGAAAAAAGTAGCACTAGATAATAGTACCAGAAACACAAGAGTTACTAGAATTGTGTTTCCTTTTTATTTAGAAAAAGGCAAATAAGAAGGAAGAAATTTACATGATTCCCTAAGGCTTTACAGGTGTCAAATTCTGTATAGTTTCAAAAGGTTATCCATGCAATTCCAGCTTTAAACAACGCTAGAGATTGAGCTAGCACAGAATTAGCAGGGAGATAAAATCATTCCAAATATCTCCAGTTTTATGGTGAAAAGAGTTTGAAAGGATATTTTTATTAGACGTCTGGTTTGAATAGGTTTAGAATGATTTTTGCTTTGCAAATAAGTTTTTGGTGTGCCGCCGAGAATCAATCCTACGGTTTAACGTATTGCGCAAGATTTAAATGTAATTATTACGCCCTACCACAGATATATTATGGCACATCAATTTAAAGCCTTAGTTAGTGTTTATGATTTTTCCTTTTAGTGTACATACACTAGATTTGGGCTCGCATTGTATAGATAGAGATTAAAGTTAACACAGATAAACTTAAAATATAGTTAAGAATGAATTAACTTTTGTTTTGGCATATTCTGCCTAAGTAAAGTGGTAAATTAATACAGCGGAAACTGGGCGAAGGGGATGGCAATTTGCCACCGGGAACGGAAATCCCGCGATGACCTTTTTATTTACCTTTGAAATTACAGAACATAAACCTAAACCCTGATCTGCGTAATATCGATTTTTTGCGATTATTTTAGCACCCAGAGAAACTGACTTATATTAAATTTTATTCGTCGTCAGGCTGTGACGAAAATTTTTAAACGACAGCAACAAATACGGGATTTTTCTGGCGTACGCGACTTCCTATGCATAAACTACCACTTTTTTCGCGCATTTATTTTTCATTTTATGAAAAATGTAGTTTTTTTTTAAGCTTTTGTGGGAAGTGTGTAAAAAAAGTGTATCAAAATTGCATTCTTCACTGCAGAAAACTGACACTGCATTAGTATATCACTGAGATCGAGAACAAGTAGAAAAATGCCGGATTTTTGCTAGTATAGCCAAATCCCGCTCGTGCGATGTTTTTTTTCCAAAGCTTTGGATAAAAAATTTAGTCTAAGTCAGACCTGTGCACGGTCTGAAAATGCCCCCCCCGTTTTATTGGAGGATTTGTCCCCCCCCCCCCGTTTTATTGCCCCCCCCCCCCCCCCCCCCGCCAAAAAATGAAAAAGTACCCTAAAAATATGACGCCATTTTTGACCTATGATGACGCCATCATCGCGAATTTTTTGCAGTTTTTAGCCTATTTCAATGTATTTTAAGCCATTTTAGACCTATTTTTACCTTATTTCCGCTTTTTTTGTCCCTTTTTTCCCTTTTCCCTTCTTTTTTTCTCTTTTTTTCTCCTTTTTTTGTCTTTTTTTATTTCCCCCCCTGCTTGCCCCCCCCCGTTTTATTGCCCCCTCCCGTTTCAAAAAAGTTGCCCCCCCCGTTTTGGAATTGCCCCCCCCCGTTTTTAACCCCGGGGGGGGGCAGTGCACAGGTCTGCTAAGTTAAACATTTCCTTGGGTTTATTGTTGATGATAATAAATCAAGTCACTCAATATACCTTAGCTTTGACGTCTACGCGGGGTTTTTTTGAGGGTGGGGCTTCGTTGGTGGGGTCGCCTTGCTTCGGGATGGCGGTTGATTCTTCTCTTTTTTGCGAAGTGAGGTTCATGGCTTGTGAGGACCCAGATTTCTTGGCTCTCGGTGGCGGTGCCACTTGTAAGTTTAATTTAGCCACTAAAATAAAAAAATAAAATAGACGGTAAAACACTGGACACGAAGAACTATGTACACCGACACAATCTAATTATTTTTGAACTTCCTAGGTAATCGTTTTAAAATGTTTAGCCTTGGCTTGGGTGTTTATTTAAAAAAAAAAATAACATGGACATCTAACATCTTTACGCTGGACAACACATTTTCACTAAAAATATTTTGTAACAAGGCGTTTACATTATTACATAGGGAATTAGAAGGTGGAGTAGGACTGTGGGAGGTGTGGCACAAGGTAGGCCATGCCTTTTTTGTTTCGCCAGCCATACATATCCATAGGTGTTTTTGGGGGGAGGGAAAGGGGGTCCCCCTGGAGTCAAAATTTCGGACCCCCCAAGAAAAAATCCAGCCCCCCTCCTTCCCCCAAAGCTCGAAAGCGGCTCGGCCTCACCCCCTCTCTAGCGAAGCTGACACCCTTCTTGATCAATTTACAAGTATATTTTTATATTTGCTGTCAAAATCACTGTTTTTTTTTAGTAAAAAACAGTGTTTTAGTATAATATATTTTTTAGTAAAATACATAAATATTAGATCTAAAAACATTTAAATTACTGATTTAAAAAACTTTGTTAAAAAGTATGACCCCTCCTGCTACCCCCTAATCTCACACACCGGGTCGACTGCCACCCCCCCTAAACCATACATGGGCAAGTTGGTACGGAGCGGAATAAAAAGGAAATAAAAAAGTATATAAATAGGAAATAAAAAAGTACCCTAAAATTATGGCGCCATTTTTGACCTATAATGACGCTATCATCGCGAATTTTTTTGCAGTTTTTAAGCCATTTTAGACCTAATTCTACCTTATTTTGGCTTTTTTGTCCTTTTTTTTCTCCTTTTCCTCATTTTTTCTCCCCTGCTTGCCCCCCCCCGTTTCAAAAAAGTTGCACCCTGTTTTGGAATTGCCCCCGGGGGGAGGGGCAGTGCACAGCTCTGGACTCATTATGCCTAAAATTTAAAAATACTCTCGATATCTATATATAAATAGACGTAATGTCTCTGTGTGTGTGTTTGTCTGTCTGTGAGTCTGTGTGTTCCCTAACCACCCAACGGATTAAGGTGAATGAGGTATCGTTGGAAAGCTTATACCCCAGGGAATGTCGTAAGGGGGTTGAAATTTTAAAACATCTTACATGGACATCTTTATACTGGACAACGCGTTTTAACCAAAGGGACCCTATGGATTTTGAAACTTAAAAAATTTTATGACTGAGAATTGTCTCAATTTTATTGGAAAGAGTAATTAGGCAATTTAAAGCCAGAATATCATGATTTTTGAAAAAATGAACATGAACATCTTTATACTGGACAACGTTTTTTTCATTAAAAAAGAGAATTACCTTGCTAACGAGCCACAAAAGGGATTGGGCTAAATGAGATATCATTGCAAAACTTACGGTCGGGAGAATGTCATAAATAGGTTGAAATTTAGAAAAAAAAATTGCATGGACATCTTCAGCCTGGACAAAACATTTTCACAAAAAGGGGAAACCTATGGATTTTGGAAAGTAAAAATTTTTTGTCTTTGAATTGGCTCGAACTTATTGATAAGAGTAATTATTCAATGTAAAACCAAAATGTCATGTTTTTTGGTAAGATTAACATGGACATCTTAATGCTCGACAACGTTTTTTTACTAAAAAGAGGAACGACCTTCCTCCCCAACCAGCGAAAGGATTGGGGTAAATGAGATATCATTGCAAAGCTTACAGACAGGGAAATGTCATGAAGGGGTTGAAATTAAAAAAAATGCATGGACATCTTTTGGTTGGACAACATATTTTCACAAAAACAGGGCCCTGTGGACTTTGAAAGTTGAAAAATTTTTTATCTTCGAATTGGTTCAAACTTATTGGTAAGAGTAATTTGCTAATGTAAAGCCAAAATATCATGTTTTTGGAAAAATGAACATGGACATCTTTATGCTGGACAACGTTTTTTCACTAAAAGGGGCAACGAACTTTCTCCTTAACCACGAAAAGGATTGGGCTAAATGAGATATCCTTGCAAAACTTAAGTTTCAAGGAATGTCACAAAAGGGTTGAATGTTTCAAAAAATAAATAACGAGGACATTTTTATGCTGGACAACGGATTTTGACCAAAAGGGGGGCTTCTTCCCAACCACAAAACGGATTGGGCTAAATGATGTATCATTGCAAAGCTTACAGTCTGGAGAATGTCATAAATGGGTTAAAATTTCAAAAAAATAACATGGACATCTTTATATTGGACAACATATTTTTCCCAAAGATAAAAGAAATTTCCTCCCCAACCACAGAAAAAATTAGGATAAATGAGATATTATGGGAAACCTTATAGTTCAGGAAGCATCATAAGGTGGTTGAAAGTAGTAAAAAATTAACACGGACATCTTTATGCTGGACAACATATTTTTACCAAAATAGGGAAAGACCCTTCTCCCCAACTAAAATTAGAGTGAGTAACTGAGGTATCACTCTCACTGTAAAGCTTACAGTCACGGGAATGACATAAAAGGGTTGAATTTAGAAAAAAAAGTAAATGAATATAAAAAATGCGGGAAAAATTATTTGTCAGCCGTATGGCTGACTACTTGTCTTATTCTAAAATTTGGGACTTTCAATAATGAAAACGCCCCAAATAAGATTTTTAGGGGGCAAGGATACGTAGCCTACTGCGGTCAAAAGGATTTTCCTATGCACCCTCACCTCACCAAAAACAATTTGGAAGGCTGCCCAACGAAGCGAAGGGGAAGACGACTGCCACATTAACAGCCGTTTCCATAGCTAGGGAATGCAGTCAGGCACGAAGTGGAATCTTCTGTGCTCTGGAAAAAATTGAACGGTATTGGCCTTCCCTTTAAACGGCGCTCAAATAAGAAGATCTATGGCAAAGACTAGTGGATGAGCTCAGGTTCCTGGAGGATATCACCTGAAGAACGAAAACAACCCAGGGGATAATTAGCCGTTTATAACTATGATAAAATAAAATAATCATAAATAAATAATTTAATGTATTTACTGATTTTTTTCACTATATTTGCATTCGCAGCCACAAACACGTCATCACTTTTTCCTGCTTGTATTTGAATCACATGTCCAACTCGTGCTTGGCGACCTTAAACACACATATTATCAAAATTATCTTTTTTTATTTTTAATTCCAACTAAAATGATTATTAATATTTTGAAGTTCAATCCAAAAAAAAACAACATAGAAAACATTGATTAACAAAAATCTATGTAACAATGATTATCATTTGTAATTAAAAAATACCTTCTAAAAGCAAAATTTTTGCTCTGGCTAAAGTTAGGGCGCGTCTAAATTCGTTTTCTGAACTGGTCTCCAGCAAAACACAGTCGTAGACAGAACTGTAATGTTTCATCTATAATTTTTTTAAAGTAAATTTTTTAGTTTAAGGTCACATGAAGCAGTTTATATGCATAGGTGGGCAGGCTCCCAGATTTTCTTTTTTTGTAGGGGGGTGTGGTATACCCGACCCCTTAAATTCGGTGGGGGGGGGTGTTCCAAAAATTTGTTTTGGGGTATACCTTAAATACCCATTTTTAGCGTTTTCAGTACTGGAACCCCACAAATTTTAGGTGAGGAGTGTCCGGGTACTGCCAATTTTTTAGAGGGGGGGGGAGTGTCTGCAATAATCGGTATTTTTTTAGTATAACCCACCCCCCCCCAACTTTCTGACCACCTATGTTCATATGGCATTTTAATGGTTTTAATCCACAAAAAAAACAATAAAAAAGGCTCTTTGCGGCATTTTTGACAAAATATCCAATAAATACTTTAAAAACAACTTTTAAAAACGTTAAGAATTGCAACTAGTTGCATTTTTACTGCACAGTTTCCACCAATCATTAACACCAAAACATTCCTAGTTAAAGCTCATTATTCGCTGTTCCGTTCTCCACCCAATATTTTGAATAAGTTCAAACAATTAAACCATCCTTGCAACAAAATCACAAAAAAGTAAGTGCTAAGAGCTGAAAACGCATTTTACAATCAAAATTAGGCATAATAGCATACATGGGCACGGGGGGGGGTTGGGAGGGGTTAATCCCCTCAAATTCTGAGAAGGGGGGTTTAACCCCCCCCACTCAGAAGTGGGGGGAGGAAAGTTAACCCCCCAATTTTGGAAAAATGAAGGAAAAAAATGTGTTTAAAATGACTTCTAACCGCCCCCAAACTTAAGTTTTGAGGTCAAAATGAATGTTTTCTCAAAAATGCAAAAGGGCTTTTTGACCTAAAATCAGCGTTTTTTACCTATTTTTCTTTCAAAATCGAAAAACGATATGGGTATTTTGCGTTTCTCGGATTTTAACCCCCCCCCTTAATTTGGGGTTTAGCCCCCCCCCACTCCGGACCAACTTGCGCATGTATGCATAATAGCCGACAGTTTCTACCATCCACACAACATTTACACATCTTTACAAACAAAACAATTCAACACCAGCCTAACATTATCCATAAAACCTTACAAATCCAAGTAACAGTTATCCGGATGTACCAGAACCTCTATAGCACGACTACATTTTAGTTACTGTCAGAAACTCTTGTCTTATTTAAAAAGATTAAAAATGAACACATGCAGAACTCTTTTGAGCAATACACGGCCAACTGAAA
>JASAMX010022368.1:0-34633 GCA_030248175.1 Microlaimidae sp. YZB2_3
TTTCTTAGATATAGTGATTTAGGGGAACCATATTTATATGACATGGACAATAAATGCACCATGGAAATTAAAATTCAAACAATGTATGCTAAAATAAGAAAAAATGCAACCTAGTTGCAGTCTAATATAAATCTTTGAAATCCAAACAAAAATAAAAATAATATTGATACACTTTAATTACTTCAATAAATGCCAGAATCCCGTCAAATAGTATTGATGAGTTTGAACTCTTAATTTCTGGTGATGATATTAATTACGGGTTGCCCCATGTGATACTTATTCAGGAGACCTGGCTGCATAATTTGATTCCTAACCAATTATTATTCAACAATGATGACTTTAATGTACTAAGGAAAGATAGGGTGTAAGGAAGAGGGAGGTGTAATGACACTTTTAAAAAAGTCAATAAAATTTAATGAAATTTTAATCCAAGAAAAATTTTATAACTTAGAAATAATTATTGCTGATCTTATTATTTTAAGTAACAAAATCCGTTTAATAAATGTTTATAGGCCGCCTAATATTAAAGCTGAAGACGATTCCTTATTGCTAGAATGTATAAGATTTTATGTGAATAGTCACACATATACCACAATATTAATGGGCGATATAAACTTGCCTGGTATAAATTGGGAGTCAAATGCTATACTTTGCAATTCACAAAATGAAACTAAATATTACACTAAATTTCTGGAGTTAGGACTATCCCAACTTGTGAACAAACCATCCCGTGGTAGGAATTATCTAGATTTATTGCTAACTAATGACCCTGAGATTTTCAAAAATGTAAGTCTAGCTGTAAACTTTGGTAACTCAGATCATGCTGTAATAAATAGTGAAATTGATTTAAGCCTATACAAAGAAACTAAATCTCCTGAAAACATCCTTCTGGTACCGAACTTTAAGAATGCTGACTATAAATCAATAGCTTTGTTTCTTGCATCACAAAATTGGGACCAAAATTTCAAACATCTTAATACAGTCCAACAATACTGGGACTGTTTTATTGAAATCATTACCCAAAGTATAATTTTACATGTGCCATTAGTAAACAAGCACAAAAAATATGCCCAAGAAAAAACGTTTTTATCCAAAAAATATATACAAGCTTCAAAATAAAAAGAAAAAAATCGAAAAACGACATAAAAATAGCAATTTTAAAGATGAATTTAAAAAAGTTTCCAAAGAATACACTAAAAGTGTAAAAAAGTTCAATTCAGACTTAGAGGAGGAAGTTCTTAAATCTAATGATACCAGTTATTTTTTTAAATATATTAATAAACAAATCAAAACTAAAGAGAAAATTCCTCCAATCAAATGTTCAGATGGCAGTTATGCTAACAAAGACATTCAAAAAGTAGAAATTTTTGGAGAATATTTCAGTAGTGTTTTCACAAAAGATGATAAAAATTTGCCTTTTTTTGAGCCAAAAAATAAGTATAAAATTGAAAAGATAAATTTTACAGTTAGAGATGTTCTAAAATACTTAAAACTGCTTTTAAACAAATTGTCGCGCACCCCAGATGGCATTCCTGCTCTATTTTTAAAGCGCCTGGCAAAAGTTATTGCAGAACCGCTTTCAATAATATTTCAAAAATCATTTAATACTGGGGAAATTCCATATGACTGGAAAACTGCTCTTACTGCTCCTGTTTATGAAAAAAGTTTTAAAAGTGAAAAAGAAAACTATCGCCCAATTTCACTAATCTGTTTCTCTTGTAAAATCATGGAGCAAATTGTAAAGTGTGAGCTTTCTATCTTTTTTGTAAATATATTATCTCTACTTCAGCATGGTTTTAAAGATAAAAGCTCAACAGTTACCCAACTCCTTGATTGTTACAATGATTGGACATTGGCTATAAATAATAAAAAGCTAGTAGATGTAATATACCTTGATTTTGCAAAAGCTTTTGACACTGTGTCACATCAAAAACTTTTGTACAAATTGAGCAAATATGGAGTCTGTGGTAAACTTTTAAAATGGCTTGAAGCTTTTTTAACAAATCGAGTCTGTCTTAATTTATCTGAAAATAAATGTGAAGTTTTACATATAGATATGGGTAAAACTTCTGAACAAACGGATTATTACTTAAATAATAAGAAGTTACCTAAAACTAATTTAGTCAAAGACTTGGGTGTTTACATAAGCAATGATTTAAAGTTTTCTTCTCATTGTCAAAAAATAGCTAGTAAAGCCATGAGAACAGCCAGTTTAATTTTTAGATGTTTTGAATCACAATCTGTAAAAAATTATCTTATTGCCTATAAATGTTTTGTACGTCCTACAGTTGAATATGCAAGTGCTGTTTAGAGTCCCTATCTGATTAAAGACAAATACCTTGTATAAAAAGTCCAACGTGTCTTTACAAAAAGAGTTTTCAAAATCTGTAACTTGAAAGACTATGGGTACAACAGCAGGTTAAGTCTACTCAATCTAGAAACTTTGGAAAAACGTAGAGAAAAAGCAGATATGATTGAAACATTTAAGATAATAAATAGATTGGTAAATATAGACTTTAATAAATACTTCCATCTGAATACAAATCAAACAAGGGGTCATTCCAAAAAGTTAAAGATAGAACACTGTAGAATTAATTGTAGAAAGCACAGTTTTTTCAATAGAGTCCCAAAAAAATGGAACTCACTGAATGAAAAACAAGTTAATGCCAAAACATTGCATCTTTTTAAAAAATCTTTGCTTGAGATAACCAGATATGACTAAAAGAAGAGCTTTATATCTAAAGCCTTTAGTCATTTTTTTTTCTAGTAAGGCAGCCAGGTTTTCTCTGATAATATACAAAATGTTTCTATTTTGTTTTTGTTTCTAACCATGTAGTGTAACTCAACTGGGTTGCACATTATGTACTTACTATTAACTATGTATAATTTGTCATTTGTACTTTACTGGAAAATAAATCTTAAATGCCAGACACTTGGTAATACAAAAAATATTAATTCGATTAAAGGCTTAATTTAAAAAATTTCTTAATAACATAAATTGTACATGCCAAAAAAGGGCAATTTTTGGGTACAAATTGATTCATGATTTTTTTTTTGAGAAGCTCAAATCCAAAAAATAACCACAAAAATGAGGTCTACGTGTTTGATTTATGCTATAAAAATGTTTTACAATTTGTAATTACTCTTGAATAGGTCAAATCAAATTTTGGTACACGTATGAAACTTGTACTTTTGGAGATTTACCACTTGATTAAAATATAGCTTTATTAAGTTTACTGTTTAAAAAAGGCACCAAAAGCCTAGAAGAAAATCATCGTCCAATTTCACTTACATCTTTTTCTTGTAAACTAATGGAACAGCTTGTCAAAGAAGAACTTCTTGTCTTTTTCCATATCATGTCAAGGTTTCAACATGGTTTTAAGGCAAAAAGTTTTACAATAACACAGCTGTTGGAAACTTTTAATGAGTGGACGCATGCACTAAAAGATAAACTTAATTTTTTTCTTAATTTAATTTTTCTTAATTTAATGATCATATAACAGAATTAATATTATACTAAGCATAGTCTATGCATAGTTTAATTCTACTGTTTTCATCATTTCATTATTTTTTTTCCTTTTTTTTCTCTTTTTCTATTTTTTTCTTTTTGATGTCATTTACTTGGATTTTGCCAAGGCCTTTGACACCGTGTCACATCAAAAATTGTTAAGCTAGAAAATATGGTATTTCTGGTAAATTTTTAAAATGGATAAAAGAATATTTAGTTGGACGGGAAATTAAAGTTGTAATTAATAACTCAGTATCCAAATTATTTCTTGTAAAAAGTTCAGTTCCTCAGGGTTCTGTTTTGGGTCCATTTTTATTTTAAATATATATTAATGGTATTGTTGATTGTGTTAAGTACTCACAAATTAGACTCTTTGCAGATGATATAAAGTTGTTTGCAAAATCTTCATCTAAAGATTACCACATTCAACCCTTAGGACTTCAAAAAGATTTAGATAGAATACACAGCTGGTCACAAGCAAGACCGTAGCCAGAGGGGGGATTGGGGGGATTAATTGCCCCTCAAATTCTGGGAAGGCAAAAATTTTTGTAAGGGTCCCCCTTTGGTTTTTTTAAAAATTAGAAAAAAAATTTTTTTTCCAAATCACTTTGCATTGCAATGTATTAAAGCTATCCAAAATGCATTATTTAGAGTGATTTAGGTTCATGAAAACTCTTATTTATAAAAAAAATTATTTATATTTCAAAACATTGGTGCAGTGAGTTTAAAAATATAGTATTTTTTTGTAGAAATATGTGCATAAAATTTTTAGCAAACGTTTGTTTTTTCTAATTAAAATGGTAATAAAATACCTAAAACTATTATATTTTATATTTTTATTTTGTTGTATTTATTAAAAAAAGAAAATAAATAAAGATTAGGTAATTAAATTTAGGTTTCTTGGTGCCTTTTAAGAGCTTAAAATTAAAAAAATTTCCCACCCCAGGGGGCATTCTGCCCCCCAGACCCCCTGAAAAGGGACATTCTGCCCCCAGACCCCCTGAAAGGGACATTCTGCCCCCCAGACCCATAGCAAAGAGTTAATCATAAAAGCAAATCATAGCAAAGAGTTAATTTGTAAATATAAGCTTGGTAATAATGTACTTGCAACTACAGAATTGGTGCGTAATGTAGGTGTTTATATATCCCATGATATGAAATTCTCTAAACACTGAAATCACAGCAAAAAAAGCTATGGGAGTGACATCACTAATTTTTAGAACATTAGAAAGAAAGAAAGAAAAGAATTTATTTTAGCAAATCAATATTTTATATTTGTGTTTGATTTGCTAAAATAAATTTTTTTCTTTCATTATATTTAAACTCTAGATCTTCTCAGAGCATATAAGTCCTATGTTAGACCAATTCTGGAGTATGCTAGTGCAGTTTGGAGCCTTTATTTACAAAAAGATATAAACATATTGGAAAAAGTGCAACAAAATTTCACTAGATGTTTGTTTTATAAATCGTCGTTCGTATGACACAATTATTCCATGAAAAAAATCAAAAATTTTTTTCTTTAATTTTTGTCTTGCTAGAATCTATAGCTTCTTTTGACAAAAGGAGTTCCTTCAGAAAAAATTGTAAATACTACAAACAGATAATTCTAATTTGAGTCAAAGTTTTATTCATTGGTCACAAAATGAATAAAAAAAATTGGATTTGTTTTCTAAGAAACGACAAAATGAGTCTTTAAGTTTGGACTCATATTTCTTATTAAAAATTATGAGTCCAATAGGGTTTGACTCATTTTTGAGTTTATAAGGACTCATTTTTACTCTGTATATTTGAAATGTGATTTGGATGCTTTAACCTGATTTGGACGCCAAAATAAGCTGTTTTGACTGGCTAGCCAGCACAGCTAAGGCGGGTGTGCAGCGCTTTCTTTTACTTAACACAAAGTTTGTAGGAGGTTTACAAGTATGATCAACAAACTTGAAATAGTTAAAAGTGATCGTAAGAGAGATATCTTAAGCGCATGTGTACAATACAATGTGTCCGCAGCCAGGACAATAGATGGGCGGGGGGGGGGTTGAGGGATTTATACCTCCCGAAAATGCTCAAACTTGCCGAAACCTTAAAAATTTGGAAGGTTTGAGTACTAAAAGCGCTAAAAATGGGGTATTTAAAATAATGCCACAAAATTTTGAGAACCTCCCTCCAAATTTTAGGGGTCAGGTATACCTCACTCTCATAATCCAGGAGGCTTCCCACCATACATGGGTAAGTTGGTCCATAGTGGGGGATTAAACCCCAAATTGGAAGGGGCGGAGTTAAAATCCGAGAAACGCAAAACAGTAAACACCCATATCGTTTTTTAGCAAAACATAGCAAAACAGCCATTATCAAACTTATATATCTCATAATATGTTTTAAAACATGTATATAATATTGTCATTTAATATCTAAGACAAAGGCATATGTCTTAGCTATGTATTAAATGGTACAATCCATTAAATTAAAAAAAACTAATATGAATTATCAAAGTACATGTCTCGCGCAGTGGTGTAGCCAGGGGGCGGGGCGGCTGCCCCCTCCTGAAATCCAGCGAAGCCGGATTTTTTTGTAAGGGGACACGCTTACGTTTTTTAAATTTTGGGAGAAAATTTTTTTCTTTATAATAAATTCAGAAACATTTCTGATGCATTCCAAAAGCATAAAAATACCTAAAAAACTGAAATATTTCCCGCTTCGCGGAAAGTGTATATTAATCATTTTATTAGTTTTTTTAATTTCAATGGATTGTACCATTCAATACATAGCTTGGGCATGTGCCTTTGCCTCAGATATTGAATGGCATGGTAATACTACATAGATGTTAAAACTCATATATTATAAGATATGTAGGTTTGATAATGGCTGTTTTAAACCCCTTAAGAAGGTTTTTGCACTTGTGGGTTTGTCCGCCTTTCCACCTCCCCCATGGTGAAGCGTGGCAGTTTGTAAAGATTTTTTTAACTTTTTAAATATTGAGTTATAAAAATTTTTCCCGCTACGCGGGAAGGTCAGATTTATGTACAGTAAAATTAATATTATCAGTAATATTTTTTGTTATTATAACTTACACCATACTCATTCACAAAATTTAAAGACATCAGAAAATAGATCGTTGTGTTCATAGGTGAGAACGGTCAGGAAAGCTAGGGGGTGGGTAATTACCCAGGGTAAATCAAATTTTGAATTCTAGGAGGGGGGTCCCAGGGGGGTCCGGACGCCCCTAGCTTTTTAGGGGGGTCAACCCAGGGTGCGAAATTTTGAAATCTAGAGAGGGATCAGCTGGGGTTTGGTGTCCAAAGCAAAACAGTTTTAAACCATAATAACTTTAATAATTGTTCTTTTTAGAGGATAATACTACATTTTATTGAATAAAAAGCGATATTCTGGTATAAAAAGGGTGTAAAAGCATGAATATGTGATGAAAATTCACGTTTTTGAAAGAAGTATCTAAAAATTTCCCAAGGGGGGGGGGGTCAGATTTCAAATTGTAGAGGAGGGTCAGGGGTAAAAAATTCAGAAATTTGGGGGGAGGGGGGCCCCTCCCTAGATTTTGGTTTAGGGAGGGTCCCAAAATTTTGAGGCTAAGGAGGAGGTGGACCCCACCTGCCCCCCCCCTTCTCACCTAAGGTTGTGTTATATACAATTTCATCACCTGATAATTTTGTAGACCAGACATAATTGTGCAGAAATTAGGAGTGTTTGTACGTCTTACCCCCATTCCCTAGTGTTTTGTGCATTCTCTGTCAGGTTTTTGACCAGTAACAATACATTCTCTAATTGTCCATGAATTTCTAAAATAATTTTGAATTTTTAGAATCGTGTGAAAAAATTTGTAGTTTCCCGATAACTGCTATTGCAACAATGTCTGTCGGTGGATTTGGTAGGGGGTAAGTAAAAATTTTTATTTAACAATTTTCACAAACAAATTAAAAAAATATATTATTATGCTCATGCATGATAAACCCTTGCTATCAATTTAAAAATGGACTTGGAAAGCAAACGAAATTTTAAAAAGCAGCTTTCTGGTATGTATCAGGGCTTTATATTTGCAGCGTTTTATTAATCCAAGTTCAGCCAAAAATATAAAATATACCAAAAAATGTACAACTTATATATAATAATATAAGTAAAAGTAGGCCATTATAATAAACCTCTCTATTTATATGGCACCCTTCCAGACCTGTGCACTGCCCCCCCTCCCGGGGTTTTATTAAGGGGGCGATTTCAAAACGGGGGGACAGAAAAACGGAGGGGAGGCAAGCAGGGAAGAAAGAAAAAAAAAAGAAAAAAGAAAAAAAATGGACAAAAAAGGCGAAATTCAAGTAAAAATAGGTCTAAAATGGCTTAAAAAACATTAAAATAGACTAAAAAATTTGGCAATGATGGGGTAGTAAAAGATAAAAAATGGCTTGGGTACTTTTTCATTTTTGGGCGGCCGGGGGGCACAGCCACTAATATTCCGGGGGTGGGGGTCATTTCCAGACTGTGCACAGATCTTTCCTCCGTTATAATGGTATAGTAGCCATTTTAATTCGCGCAAAATAAAATGAAGAGGAAGCCATTATAATAGCCATTCATTGATTTAATTTCACTTCATATATGTCGGGACCGCATGAGTTTTCCCGCGTCGCGTGTCGGTGTAATTCTGTGCAACACGAGAAAAGCGGCCAAGACAGTATTAAACTTGTCAGTATATATAAAGTGAAGTTAAATCAATCAACGGCTATTATAATGGCTTCTTCTCTTTTTTAATTTGCGCGAATTAAAATTGCTAGTATGCTAACTAACATAATGGAGGGTGCCATGTAAATGAATATGCTTATTATAATGGCAGACCTGTGCACGGTCTGGAAATGCCCCTGGCTTTATTCGAGGAGTTGCCTCCCGTTTTATTGCCCCCCGCCAAAGAATGAAAAAGTACCCTAATATGTCGCCGTTTTTGACCTTTAATGACGCCATCATCGCTAGCCCATTTCAATGCATTTTAAGCCATTTTAGACCTATTTTTTACCTTATTTTCGCTTTTTTTGTCTCGTTTTTCCTTTTTCCCTTTTCCCTTTTTTCCTCTTTTTTCTCCTTTTTTCTCTTTTTTTTCTCCCCTGCTTCCCCCCCCCCCATTTCAAAAAATTTGCCCCGGGTGCCCCCCATTTTAGAATTGCCCTGTCCCCAATAAAACCTCAGGGGCACTGCACAGAAGATCTTCAAAAATCGTTCAAGTAAATTTCGCTTTTTTTGTGCACCATTATTACAAGGAGGGGAATTCTTCAGAAATCATTGAAATAATTCAATTTTTTTTCTGTGCACCATTATTAAGAGTGGGGAATTCTTCAAAAATCGTTCAAATAAATTTCGATTTTTTTTATTCTCTGCACCAGTATTAAAGGGGGAGGGGATTCTTCAAGAATCAGTCAAATAAATTTTGATTTTTTTTTACTTTCCAACATTATTAAGCCAGGGGGGAATTCCTTAAAAACTCTTCAAATAAAAATCGATTTTTTTTTCTGCACCATTATTACAAAAGGAAGGGGAAATTGTTTATAAAGCGTTAAAATAACTTTTGATTCTTTTTTGTGCACCATTATTAAGAGGGGGGAGGCTTTTTTCAGAAATCGTTCAAATAAATTTCAATTTTCTTTCTCTCTGTGAACTATACATTATTAAAAAGCGGGGGGAAATCTTCAAAAATCGTTCAAATAAATTTCAATTTTTTTTTTGTGCAACATTATTAAGCCAGGAGGGAATTCCTTAAAAACTGTTCAAATAAAATTCAATTTTTTTTCTGTGCACCATTATTACAAGAGGAAGGGGAAATTCTTTATAAAGCGTTAAAATAAATTTTGATTTTTTTCGTGCACCATTATTAAGAGGGGGAAGGCATTTTTCAGAAATCGTTCAAATAAATTTTGATTTTTTTTCTCTCTGTAAACTATACATTATTAAAAAGCAGTGGGAAAATCTTCAAAAATTGTACAAATAAATTTTTTTTCTGTGCAAAATTATTAAGCCAGAGGAAATTGTTTAAAAACGGTTCAAATAAATTTTGATTTTTGTATTCTGTGCACCATTATTAAGAGGGAAAAATTCTTTAAGAATCATTTAAATAAAATTAGATTTTTTTCTGTGCACCATTATTAAGAGGGGGGAGGCTTTTTTCAGAAATCGTTCAAATAAATTTCAATTTTCTTTCTCTCTGTGAACTATACATTATTAAAAAGCGGGGGGAAATCTTCAAAAATCGTTCAAATAAATTTCAATTTTTTTTTTTGTGCAACATTATTAAGCCAGGAGGGAATTCCTTAAAAACTGTTCAAATAAAATTCAATTTTTTTTCTGTGCACCATTATTACAAGAGGAAGGGGAAATTCTTTATAAAGCGTTAAAATAAATTTTGATTTTTTTCGTGCACCATTATTAAGAGGGGGAAGGCATTTTTCAGAAATCGTTCAAATAAATTTTGATTTTTTTTCTCTTTGTAAACTATACATTATTAAAAAGCAGGGGGAAAATCTTCAAAAATTGTACAAATAAATTTTTTTTCTGTGCAAAATTATTAAGCCAGAGGAAATTGTTTAAAAACGGTTCAAATAAATTTTGATTTTTGTATTCTGTGCACCATTATTAAGAGGGAAAAATTCTTTAAGAATCATTTAAATAAAATTAGATTTTTTTCTGTGCACCATTATTAAGAGGGGGAAAATCTTAAAAAAATCGTTCAAATAAGTTTCGATTTTTTTCTGTACAACATTATTAGGCCAGGGGGAGATTCATCAAATATCGTTCAAATAATTTTCAGATTTGTTTATT
This sequence comes from Microlaimidae sp. YZB2_3, assembly GCA_030248175.1. Lineage (NCBI taxonomy): Eukaryota > Metazoa > Nematoda > Chromadorea > Desmodorida > Microlaimidae > Microlaimidae sp. YZB2_3. The sequence continues at coordinate 10,310 of JASAMX010022368.1, forward strand.
CTGTTCACCATAATTAAAGGGGGGAAATTCTTTAAAAATCATTAAAATAAATTTCGATTTTTTTTTGTGCACTATTATTACAAGGAGAAGGGGGATTCTTCCGAATTTCAATAATTTAATCCTATATTTTGATGTGTTTAAAACTAGATTTTTGGAAAGCTAGGAATACGAGAATTTTTTTCCATCAATTGCGCACGCACGTAAAAAATGAGCAAACAAAACACGATACTTTTTCAGGCAAATCTTCTGTAGGTAACAAAATAATAATTTACAATATTTGACCGAAATTAAAAAAAACAATTTTAGAAAAAACTAACCACGTTCTCAATTATATTATTATTTTATTGGTTTTCCAAAATCTTAATTTTTTTTGATGTGTTTAAAACTAGATTTTTTAAAAGCTAAGAACACAAGGATTTTTTTTAATCGATTTCGCCTAAAAAATGAATAAACAAAACGCAATACTTTTTTTAGGCAAATTTTCTGTGCGTAACAATATAATTTACACTATTTGACCGAAATTAAATACAAGTTCAATTAACTTCGAGCAAAAAACCTTTTTTAACAAAAAATATTAAATATGCAATAATAAAGTTTTTTAAAAAAAATCACATACATAGCAAATTAAACGCTGGTTTAAGCTTGAGCAATAATACAAAATACACAATTTGATATTTTATTTTATTAAACTCAATAAATTATTTATTTTAAAATTAAAAAAAAACATGTTTTAAGCATAAAATTGTCATAATATTTTAATTTTTGTTTTTAAAATCTTATTTTTTTAAATTTGATTGGATGCAGATTGAATAGTTTAAATTGAAAAATTGTCTTGATTTTTTTGTTATTTGTGTAAAACTGGTAGAGAGATTTCTGGAAAGCTAAGAACATGAGAATTTTTTAGTGGATTACACACGTGCATAAAGAAGACTAATCAAAAAGGAGATTTTTCTTAAATTGTAAAAGTTGAGCTGTTATTCAAAAAATTACCATATGAAAGATCACAAATACTTTTTTGACTGCTTTTAAATTATTTTGATTTAATTTGATGAACAAAGCCTTGATTGCCAAAAACTTAAATTTGAATAGTTTAATTTCCACCAGTAAATAAGTGAATAGGAGAGCGAAAGGACAGTCCCCCCATTTCAAAACAGTTGCCCCCCTGTTTTGAAATTGCCCCCCCCTTCCAATAAAACCTCGGGGGGGGGGCAGTGCACAGGTCTGGTGAATTGCACACATGCGTAAAAAAAGACTAATGAAAAACGCAATGTTTTTAAATTACAAAAGCAAAGTTCTTATTCAATAAATCACCCTGAAAAATCATAAAGTACTTTTTGACTTCTTTTATATTATTTTTACTTAATTTGATGAAACAAAGTCTTGATCGCCCGAAATTTATAAATTTAAATAGTTTAATTTTGACCAGAAAAAATGAATGGGAGTGTGACATGACGATCCTGCAACACAACGGTCCCACAACACGACAGTCTCAGGAATGAGAGGGGGTACAAAAGCATGGTCCTAAAAGAATGCGTAGTGAGTAGTGCTACTGTTGCAACGTTGAGAAAAACAATATTTCATGGGTGGCGCGGAAGCGCCACGGGGCGATTTAGCACCGTGGCGCTGCGCCAACCATAATTAGAGAACGTGGGTAAATTTTGAAATTCAGAACCTTCTTCTTCTTCTTCTATTTATTATTATTATTATTCCAACGCTCCATTCTTAAAAACGATATTCCTCATTTGTTACTGATTGATCAAAAATAAACATGGGCTCATTAGAAAGAAGAAGGAATTACGCAACTTTCTTAGGAAGCACTTTTTCATTTAGGTCCTTGTTATCGATTTATTGATCAAAATAAAAAAATTGAAAAATAGAAAAATAAAAACTCCCAACCGCACAATAACAGCCTTTTGGCAACAATAAGGATTGTACAGAGCAGACAACCAACATCCCCTCATAAAAACCGCACAAAAATAGCAGACCGGTTTTAATTGGCGGCAGAAACGGCACCAGTTCCCAGCGCCATCTGCTTCAACCGCGCGGAAAACGGCAAAAACAACAGAGTAATTTTTTTAATTCTTGCATTACTGATGACAAAATTAATTCAAAGTTTTATTTATTAAAAAATAATAATAAGCGTCGGTGGCGTGGGAGCGCCACGTGCCGGTAATCATCGGTGGTGCGGGGTGCCAACTGCAATTTAATCCACGGCACCGCGCCAACTATACTTAGAGAACGTGAGTAAATTTTGTTATTCATGTTCATCATCTTATTATTATTATTATTATGTTTACTTCAAAAATTATAATTGCAATCATTGGCGCACGGCATCGCGCCAACTATATTTAGAGAACATAGGTAAACTTTGTCTGGAGCGCAACTGCACCGCACTAACTATAATTAAACAACGTGGGTTAATTTTGTAATTTAAATTCATCTTCTTCTTCTTATTATTTTTTATTTTATCTCAGCAACAGAATGATTATAAACATATATGTCATTGCGCAGCTAAAACTATAGTTTATTAGGCTATTTTTTAATTTAATTCAAAAAAAGTGGACTAGCCTTGAAAAATGCTCTAAGAATAGAGCAGGAAAAAGGGGCGATTTTTCCCGGGCGTATGTTTAGACAGAAAAGATGTAGACTAGTCTGAGATGGACATTATGTGGACTATAGGAAATTTGCATTTGGTTTGGCCAGCTGCTCACTAAATAAAAATTTCTACAATATGATAATGATTTGTTTATACATTGATCTAATCACACAGCACTGTTGCATTTTTTTAGTTTGATGAAATGTCAATTGAAAAAATCATACTCACAGCAATCTTTGACAAGCGCGAAATCGCCACTTTTTCAAATTTATAGTTGTTTCTTACACATACAAGTATAACCTTCTAATTGAAAAAGTGGCGATTTTGCGCTTGTCAAAGATTGCTGTGAGTATGATTTTTTCAATTGACATTTCATCAAACTAAAAAAATGCAACAGTGCTGTCTGATTAGATCAATGTATAAACAATCATTATCATATCGTAGAAATTTTTATTTAGTGAGCAGCTTGCCAAACCAAATGCATATTTCCTATAGTCCACATAATGTCCATCTCAGACTAGTCTACATCTTTTCTGTCTAAACATACGCCTGGGGAAAAATCGCCCCTTTTTGCTGCTCTATTCTTAGAGCATTTTTCATACAACATTAAAAAGCGTGCAAACCAATTAAATTAGACCAAATAAAATACACAAAAGTTTACTATTTTAAGTTAAGGATACAGTTTTAAGCATTTTTTTGTACTCTAAAGTTGATTTTTTGTTTTGATTTAAAATATTAAATTGGTTTTATCTTCTTTAAATAAGTCAAATTTTTTCCATTTAATGAACTTACTTTAATTATGTTTTAATGCAATAAAAAATTGCTAACAATCAACAGAATAAGTTATATGCCCTTAAAGCTACGAATTTACTTATATTTTGTAAAATAATATAATTTTACTTACAGTTAACCAATCGTGCAGTTTAAACAATTTAATAAAAAAATTAGTAAATTTGTTTGCTTTATGTTTCAAAACGTTACTGGTACTATTATTAATGTGGATATTAATTTTAATTATACCAGACATCGATATATAAAACTAGAAATGAGAGGGCCCATAGGGCGCTCTCCTCACCTTTCTAGTACTTTATAATAGCGCAATCGTTTGGGTCATGTGCTCAATGGTGTCCTTAATCAATCTTTCTTTCCTTTGGATTTTTTCAAACTTTTCACTTATGATCCTTCTCCAGGTTAACACTTTTTTTAATCCTCCTATCCCTGCGGAAAATTTAAGCAAAATTTCCACCATCCAAATTCATTATTTAAAATCGGTTATTTTTGTGTAAAAGAACGGACGTCGCGGAGCGGAATTGCCTATCAGGGACCCATTTCTTTTAGATCTGTATTATGATCCTATTACCAGCCTCAGTCAGGAAGGGATTAATGCTTTATAGGTCGTTTATGACCTGCATGGCTTTAAAAGTATTACTTGGCAGCTGGGAATTTTTACTTGTTTACATTTTACAACAGCTACTACCTGACAATGGGGCTTCTTACCAGTCCACATTATATGTCACAGCTTCAGTTCTGCCAACTATTTAAGATGATTTTACACTGTGCACATTTATATTATTAAGCTATTATATAATATATAGAGGGTTATTTTGTTTATCTTAAAATGCTTTTACACTTTGCACATTTTAAGTGTTAAGGTATTAGTTAGGAACTTTACATTATGCGCATTTTACCTAGACCTGCATTGTGCACATTTTATCATCTTTTAAAATGCTTCTATATTATGCACATTTTGTATTCTTAGGTATTAGTTAGAAACTTTTACAATATGCACATTTTACCTAGACCTGCATTGTGAACGTTTTTTTTATCTTTTAAAATGCTTCTATTTTATGCACATTATATTCTTAGGTATTAGGCTTACCCCCCCTCCGTTTTATTGCCCCTCATGCACGCTCCCCCATTTTGGAATTGCCCCCCCCCCAATAAAACCCCAGGGGGAGGGCAGTGCACAGGTCTCATTTTCTTTATATCATAAAATATTTAAAATTTTCTGATTTATTTAAAATTCGCGGAAATCATATTTGGAAATTAACAAACACAAAAAATCATAAATTTTGCTAAAATATTGGGAATATTTTTTAGATCATTTAAAAAACGATTTAAATGTGCAGTTCTTCAAATGATAATAGATTTGTGATTAGTCACCTTTCAATAGTAAAACCAATTTAAAAAACCCTAATCATGTTCTCAATTTTATTATGTTTTTATTGGTTTTCCAAAATAATTTAATCCTATATTTTGATGTGTTTAAAATTGGTTTTTTGGAAAGCTAAGAACACAAGAATTTTTTTCCATCAATTGCGCACGCGCGTAAAAAATGAGTAAACAAAACGCGATACTTTTTTAGGCAAATTTTCTGTACATAACAAAATATAAATTTACAATATTTGACTGAAGTTAAAAAACCGATTTTAAAAAATCTAACCACGTTCTCATTTATGTTATTATTTTATTGGTTTTCCAAAATAATCTTAATTTTTTTTGATGTGTTTAAACCTAGATTTTTGAAAAGCTAAGAACACGAGGATTTTTTAATCGATTAGGTACATGTAAAAAATGAATAAACCAAACGTGATATTTTATAGGCAAATTTCTGTGTCTAACAAAATAATTTACAATCTTTGACCAAAATTAAAAAACCGATGAAAAAAATAACCACGTTCTCACTTATATTATTATTTTATTGGTTTTCCAAAATAATCTTACTTAATTTTTTAATGTGTTTAAAACTATATTTTTTGAAAGCTAAGAACACGAGGATGTTTTTAATCGATTGCGCGTAAAAAATGAATAAACAAAACGCGATACTTTTTTGTAGGCAAATTTTTTGTATGTAACAAAATAATTTACCATATTTGACCGAAATTAAATACAAGTTTAAATAACTTTGAGCAAAAAAACTTTTTTAACAAAAAAAATATTTATAAAAATATGCAATAATAAAGTTTTTTTAAAGAAAAATCACATACATAGCAAATTAAACGCTTGTAATTAAACGTATGTAACAAAATAATTTACCATATTTGACCGAAATTAAATACAAGTTTAAATAACTTTGAGCAAAAAAACTTTTTTAACAAAAAAAATATTTATAAAAATATGCAATAATAAAGTTTTTTTAAAGAAAAATCACATACATAGCAAATTAAAATTTAAAGCAAATTAAACAAATTAAAAAGTACTTTTTTATATAGGAGTTGCACATTTTTTGGTATATTATATATTTTTGATTAAATTAGGTAGAAGAAATAAAATAGACAAAAGATTTTTAAAATTTTACCATCTTAAGTTAAAGATAATTTGGAATATAGTTTTATGCATTCTTGTGTACTCTTTAAAGTTGAATTTTTATTTTGATTTAAAATTTTGAAATTTGGTTTATCCTCTTTAAACAAGTTAAATCTTTTTTGCATTGATTTTTTTATTTGTGAAACTTGTAAAGAGCTTTTTAGAAAGCTAAGAATGGGGGGGATTTTTTTAGTGGATTGCACACGTGCATAATAAAAGACTAATCAAAAACGCAATGTTTTTTAAATTGTAAAAGCAAAGTTCTTATTCAATAAATCACCCTGAAAGATCAATTTATTTATTTTGCGTTAAGATACCGAACGATTTTGAAAAGTGCAGTTTTTAAAATGATAAGGAAGGTGTGTGATCACTCCTTTTTGCTGGTAAAACCGATTTTAAAAAAGCTCCCCTTGTTCTCAATTTTAAAAAAATAAATTAATTTATCTAATTCATTTTATAATGTTCTAAATTTTCTGATCATTTTTAAATTTGCGGAAATTAAGAACTCAAGTGGGTCAGCTTGCAAAACGATTGAAGAGCTGCAACTTAAACGATTTAATAAATAGTAAATTTGTTTGCTTTATGTTTCAAAACGTTTCTGGTACTATTATTAATGTGGATATTAATTTTAATTATATCCAACATCGATATACAAAACTAGAAAGGAGAGGGCCCGTAGGGCCCTCGCCTTTCTAGTTCTTTTAACTAAACAATATAGCAAGCAAAAATTCAGTTTAACAGTTTATAATACAATAAATATATTGTAAATTATATTAGTACGTGTCATGGGCGTAGCCAGGGGGAGGGTCTAGGGGGTCTAGATCCCCCCTTTTGGGTCGCCAAGGATAAAAATTTGGAGGTTTAGAACAACCATTTTTTTAAAATTTTCTTGCGCTTCGCTCGGCTCAGCGCTCGATTGATTTTGTCTCCACTTCCAATTTTGTGTTACTTTGTTTTGTAATCTTGTTATGACCACGCTGGACTCACCCAATTCTTAAAGTTTTAATTGGTCTCCACTTCCAAATTTCTGTTACTTTGTTTTGTAATCTTAATACCACCACGCTAGACCCCCTTTTAGATTGTTATATAAATATAGTGGTAAAAACATTTTCTCGCACTTTGCATTGCTCAACTGTAATTCAATGTACTCATTTCTATGTTTTTAGGTTTTTACTTTTAGGTTTTTAATGTTTTTAAAATCGAAAATTTTAAGATATTAAATTGTTTGTAAAAAATTTTTTCTTTGTTTTATGGACTTATTTTTATTGAATGATAGGAAAATAATGAAGTATGTGACGTAAACAAGGCAATAAACACTCCGCGCGAAGCGCGAAAAATTTTTTTTAGCCCTTTTATAACGTTTGGAATTTGGACCCCCCTTTCGGAAATGTTGTTCAGAGTTGGACCCCCTTTTCCGAAATCCTGCTACGCCCATGGTACGTGTATAAATATTTTAGTAAAACATTGCGTTTTTGATAGGCAAGCTTCAAGGTCAGGACCGCAGCAGCAAGGGCAGTTTCAAAATAATAGAGTTCCAGGTGGCGCTGACGACACGGAATCCAGATTTAGGAGAGATAAATTCAGAAATGATAGTTTTAAAGTAAGGTGTTATTATTATTTTAAAGTGCACTGTATTATTTACTATCCACTTGTCAAACCTGTGCACGGTCTGAAAATTCCCCCTCCCGTTTTATTGGAGAATTTCCCCCTCCTCGTTTTATTGCCCCCCCCCCCAGCCAAAAAATGAAAAAGTACCTTAAAATTATGGCGCCATTTTTGACCTATAATGGGGAAATCATCGCGAATTTTTTGCAGTTGTGGGCCTATTTCAATGCATTTTAAGCCATTTTAGTTAGACCTTATTTTCGCTTTTTGTCCATTTTCCCTTCTTTTTTCTTTTTTTTTCTCCTTTTTTTCTTTCTCCCCTGCTTCCCCCCGTTTTATTGCAACCCCCCGTTTCAAAAAAGTTGCCCCCTGTCTGTGCCCTCTGTTTTGAAATTGCCCCCTAATAAAACCCTGGGGACGGGAGGGGGCAGTGCACAGGTCTAACCTGTTAAATAAATATAATATTCTTTTATTCTATTGTATTCAATTACAAAGCAATAATTGTAAGAGACCGTACGTCACAGTCTATTGGCTGTCATGAACACAGCAATTTTTTTTTTAATTTTGAAGAAAATCGAGAAGGAAAAGTACGCAGGTGAGGATGGAACGAGAAGCTAAGGGGTAGTTCGTTTTTTAGGAGAAAAATTATTCTGGAATAAGGGAAGGGGCATAGATGAACACGGTCACCGAAGCTAAGTGGGTCTTTCGTTTTTACCTTGGGTAGATGACATTTCAAAATCTAGGAGGGAGGGACGTCCTAGGGACGTCGAACGAGCCCCCCTGGCTTTTTAGGGGGGTCGACTTGGGGTCATACTCATATGTGGGCAGGGGGGGTTCATAGGTGTTTTTGGTCGGGTCCGCTAGGGGGGGTCCACCCCCGGGGGGAAGGCCAAAATTTTTTCGGGGGGGGTCCAGGGGGGTCCGGACCCCCCTGGCTTTTTAGGGGGGGTCGACCCCGGGTGCGAGATTTCAAATTTAGGGGGGGGGGGTCAGGGGGGTCCAATTTTTTAGCAAAATTTTTTTAACTCAATAATTTAAGTGTTTTTAGGTCTAATATTGAATTTTATGTATTAAAACAGCCTATTTAGGCCTAAAAAGTGTATTTAAACACTGTTTTTAACTAAAAACCCGTGTTTTTGACAGTAAATAAAAAATATACTTCCAAATTGGTCGGGAGGGGGGTCAGGCCGGACCGCTCTCGAGCTTTGGGAGGGAGGGGGGGGGGCCCTGAATTTTTTCTAGGGGGGTCCGAAATTTTGGCTCTAGAGGGGGGGGGGTGCACCCCTCTGTCCCTCCCCCCCAAAAAACACCTATGGGGGGTTTGGAGGGTTATATTCCCCAAAATTCCGATTTTAGCCTACACCCCCCCCTGAAATTTAGGGGTACCGGCACCGGGTACACCGGACACCCCCTAAAATTTGGAGGGTCCTAGTACTAAAAACACTAAAAATGGGGTAATTGAAGTATACCCCATCCATAAAACTTTTTGGGAAACCCTCCCAAATTTCGGGGCCAGGTATACCCCCCAAAATCCAAAAGGCTGCCCACCTATGCCTGGGGTTTAACATTTTGAAACCTAGAGGGGGATAGGTGGGAACCAATGTCCAAAACAAAAAACTTTTAAACCATTAAAGGTTTAATATATAATTTTTTTTAATAAGATAATACCAAATTTTATTAAATAAAAAGCTATATACTGCTATAAAAAGGGTGTAAAAACATAAATATGTCTTAAGAATTCACGTTTTTGGAAGAAAATTTAGAATAACAAAGTACTAAAAAATTTCTCGACTCGAGGGGGGAGGGGGGTCAATTTTAAATTTTAGAGGGGGTTTGGGGGTACAAAATTTGAAAATTTGGGTTGAGGGGGCCCTCTGGATATTTTCTAGGGGGCAAAATTTTAAGGCTCGGGGGACTGAACCCCACCCTACCCCCCCACCCCCCCCCCCCGTGCCCCCTCCCCTTGTTCATCTCTGGCAGGGTCGTAGCCAGCGTATCATTTTGGGGGGTGGGGCGGATTGTAGTACAAAAAAAATTTCGGGGGGGGGCGTTTTTTTAATTTTTTTCTTAATTTTTGAAAACGTTAAAAAAGCAGGAATAAACGTAGATAAAGCTGTATAATACACTGTTTTTGGCCTAATAATCTATTATCTAATGTTTTTAGCGGTAAAAACATGTTTTCTTAGTTAAAAATTACATAAGCACACATTGGCAGAGCCTGGATTTTACAAAAAAGGAACTTAGAGGCGTTAGTTTCAGACCCCTTGGCTAAACCCACATTGTAAACCAAAGCACATGAGCAGCATCTCGACTCCATGTTTTTTAGGGTAACCTAGCTATATGAAAAAAATTCGAGCCAATGCTATAGACGGCAGGAAAATTTAGGATGGGGAAGGTACATAAATCAACCAATATGATTGTTTGTTTTGCTTTCTGTGTAGTACTTATTACTTATAAAAATTATTGTACTAACTTTGAAATAACATTAGCATCAGGCAACATAAATAACGAGATATTATATATATATATGTATGTATACTATAGAAAGTGGCCGCTAAGCGAAGCAAAGCGAAACAAATTTTTGGTTTTTGGGGGTCCATTGGGGTACTAAAATTATTTTAAAGTTTGGCGCCAAGCGATTAGCGAGGCGCTAGAAAATTTTGAATTTTTAGCCTCTGAAAACCCCCAAATTTTACTATCTGGCGACCATTTAGAGGGGGGACGGCCGCCCCCCCCCCCGCCCAACCACTATCCTTATTTTTCCTCCTGTCCGACCGTTTCGGGGGGGGGGCGGCCGCCCCCCCCTGGCTAAGTCCCTGATCTATGGGAGGGAAATTTGTTTTAATTTAATTTGAAATTTGTTTTATTTTGTTAGGAAATTTTGCTAGATTTGTTATCCTTGTTGGTTTTGTTATAAAGCCTGTTTGGGGGTTTACATGGGCCAAATAGTCCTTGGTAGATAAAACTATCATATGTATATATTTCTGCTTGCAGAATATTGCACCTCTCGAAAAATTTGATATTATTGTCTTTATGTGTAATGCCCAATAAAAAATGTTTAAAGCTTAATAATAAATGTTCAGGAGCAGAGTGGAGGTTTCAATAATCAAGAAGGCTCAAGAAGTGGCGGGTTTCGTTCAATAAATAATGGCGGCAACTGCTTTGCTGTAAGTGACTTTAAAATAAAATTTCGTTATTAAGAGTAGACATCTAAAAAAGCAGGTTGATATCATACATGGGCAAGTTGGTCCGGAGTGGGTGGGGTGGGGGGTTAAACCCGGAATTTGGGCGTGGGGTTAAAATCCTAGTAACGCATTTTACCCATATCGTTTTATTTTTGAAGTGCATTTTACCCATATCGTTTTCCAATTTAAAAAAAAAATAGGAAAAAAATTATAATTTTAGGTTAAAAAGCCCTTTTTATAGCTTTTTTGAGCTAGCTTTTTATTGCTTAAAACACTCATTTTGACCTTAAACTTAAGTTTGGTGGTAGTTAAAAGTCATTTTAATGACATTTTTCCAAAATTGGGGGGAGGAGGGGTTAAACTTTTCTCCCCCCCCCCAACACTTTTGAGTGGGGGGGGGGTAATCTCCCCGTCTCAGAATTCGGGGGGATTAACCTTAACCCCCCCTCCTCTGTACCCATGTATGGCTGATAGTGATACATATTATGCTGAGCATTATTATTATTAATTACCCTCGGGTATCGTGTACGCTACCTGCATAATAAATTGATTAGGTTATGGCGTTGTGGTTAACGCAATTTTTTAAGCCCATTACCCTCGTGTCCAGTGCTCTCGTGTCCCTTCTCGTGTCTTCTATTCTCGTTTTAATTACCTGAGTTATATTTGATCTGGAAAATTCAAATTGATCCTCCCCCAGTGAGTCAAATTGTTGTAAAGGCAACGTATATACAAATAGAAAATAAATTTATATTGCAGTGATTAAGAGCACCAAGGGTTCCATCTAAACGGTGTGACAGTGGCATTTTATCTATCTATCTATATTACGCCTAATCTTAAATGTTTAGGAGCAGGGAAGGGGTTACAATAACCGAGATGATTCAAGAAGTGGTGGTTTTGGTTCTATAAATAATGGCGGAAACAGGTCTGGTGTAAGTGGTTTTTAAATGGGATTTTGATGTAAAGATTAGACTAAACTAAAAAAGCAGGTCGGGTCGATACATGTTATGCTGGGCATTTTTATTCTGTATCTTATTGCATAGCATAATTATGTTGTTTTTTTTAACAATGTAGTAAGTAATCTTCTTGCATAGACTTGTTTTTTAAGGATTTTGAAGACAATCGAGGAGGGGGAGGAGGAGGAGGAACAAGAAGTTTTAACAGTTCAGGGGATAGATTCAATCGAGACTCTAGAGTAAGTGTATTACGCCAATGTATTATGTATTATAATATATTATGTATTTTTAAGATTACTTAAAGAAAAGATTAAGTAATCTTAAAAATACATAATAAAAATGTATCATTGTATAAAGAATTTATTTCCTATCTGTGCATCGCTTTGAAAAGATTTTGGTTAAACCCCTGGGGGTTTAATATATTCCCCGGTGGGTAAAATTTAACCCCCTGAGGGCAGGGGCGTAGCCAGTATTTTGGAAAGGGGGGTTGTACTCCATACAAATTTTCGAAAGGGGGTTTGTACTACAAAATTTCAAAATACCATTAAAAAACAATAAGTAAAGGCAACGTAATAGAAATTTGTATATATAAATTTATAAACATAAATTTATAAATATATAAACAAATAGAAATTTGTATATATAAATTTCTATTTGCATATACAAATTTTTGGTTTAACCCCCTGAGGGCAGGGGCGTAGCCAGGATTTTATAAAGAAGGGTTGTACTCCATACAAATATTCGAAAAGGGGGTTGTACTGCAAAATTTCAAAATACCATTAAAAAATAATAAAAAGGGGTAAAAATTTTAGCGTTCGCACGAAGTCATTGTTTTAGGTTTAATTTGCAGTGGATTTTAAGCTAAACGCCGAAAACATTAGCTTTAAAAACGTATAACATTAAAAATCGTGCGACAACGCCAAAAAAGTTTTAAAAATTGCTATTTATATTTATTAAGAACATCACTTAAAAGCTATAAAGAGGCAAATAAGTGTCGCGAAGCGCGAGAAAATTTTTAAAATTTCTTCCCTGTGAACTTCCAAATTTTTACTTCCGCTGGTCCAAAAAGGGGGAGGTTGCCAGTGCCTAAGGGCGTAGCCTGGGGGGTTATGGGGATTGTAACCCCCCTTTGGGCTGGCTGATGTAAAAATTTAGGGATCCTAAGAGAACAAATTTTAAAAAATTTTCTGGTGCTTCGCTCCGCTCAGCGCTCAACACTTATATACCTTTTTACAACTTTTAATTGGTTTTCAATGAATTTCAAAGACAATTTTTGAAAATTTTTGAAGATTTTTAATGTTATACCTTTTCAAATCTAAAATTTTTCAAATTTAACTTAAAAACAATGCAAATAACAGCAAAAAGAATCACAACCCCCCTTCCTTTCCGAAATCCTGGCTACGCCCCTGGCAGTACCACCCCTACAACGCCCCTGGCATACATGCGCAAGCAAGTTGGCAGACCTGTGCACGGTCTGGAAATGCCCCCGTTTTATTGGAGGATTTGCCCCCCCTTCCCCGCGCCCCGCCAAAAAATGAAAAAGTGCTCAAAAATTATGACGCCATTTTTGACCTATTATGACACCATCATCGCCAATGTTTTGCAATTTTTAGCCTATTTTAATGCTTGTTAAACCATTTTAGACCTTTTTTACTTAAATTTCTACTTTTTTGTCCTTTTTTTCTTTTTTCCTTCTTTTTCCCCTTTTTTCTCTTTTTTTTCCTTTTCCCCTGCTTGCCCCCCGTTTTATTGCCCCCCTCCGTTTCAAAAAAGCTGCCTCCATGCCCCCATTTTGGAATTGCCCCCACCCCCACCCTTCCCCCTCCCCAATAAAACGCCGGGGGGAAGGGGGAGCAGTGCACAGGTCTAAGTTGGTTCGGAATTGGGGGGTTAAACTCTGAAATGGGGAAGGGGCGGTTAAAATCCGAGAAAAAAACGCATTTTACCTATATCGTGTTTTTTCTGGAGTGCATTTTACCCATTTCGTTTTTGAAGAAAAATAGGTAAAAAACGCTAATTTTAGGTTAAAAAGTCCTTTTTATTGCATTCTTAGACTTTTTATTGCTTAAAACGTTCATGTTGACATCAAAACTTAAGTTTGGAGGCAGTCAGAAGTCAATTTAAAGACTTTTTTCCTAAATTGAGGGGGGGGACGGGGAGTTAATCTTTTCTCCCCCTCGCCACTTTTGAGTGGGGGGGATTAAACTCCCCATCTCAGAATTTGTTGGGGGGGTTAACCCCCCCAGTCCCATGTATGCCTCCTGGCGACACCCTTGCCTGATGGTCAAATATAACCCCCTGGGCGGGTTGGGATCAACTTTAACCCCTCGCCAGGTTAAACTTTACCCACTGGAGGTTAAATTTGACGAGCTAGGGGGTTAAATTTGACCGCCCACTCCCTTGGGTGAGTCAGGTTGGTTTAAGAGCAATGTAAAAATAGGAAATAAATTTGTATTACAATGATACATTCTATGTTATAATATTCTTGCTTGGTAGAACCAATAAAAGCGGGTTCACATCTTATTAAACACTTAATCTTAAATGTTTAGGAACAGGGAAAGAGTTTTAATAACCAAGAAGGTTCAAGAAGTGGTGGTTTCGGTTCCATAAATAATGGTGGCAACAGTTCTAGTGTAAGTGGTTTAAAATGAGATTTTGTTGTAGATTACTCAAAATTAAAGAGAAAAAAAGGTCGACACATGTTATACCAATCATTATTCTGTATCGTTTAGCATTTTTCGTATTTTTGTATAAAAATATTGTAAGCTTCCTAAACATGAAATTTGTTTTTCAAGGATTTTGAAGCAAATCGAAGAGAAAGAGAAGGAAGAACAGGAGGGTTTAACAGTTCTGGTGATCGATTTAATCGAGACTCTACAGTAAGTAAATTACGTCAATTTATTTGGATTTTCTTATAGTGATATTTATAAAAGTGCTGTCACATTTTATTAAACAATAAAATAAGCCTAAGATTTAACCTACTTTTAAACACCAAACAACCATTTCGGGGGAAGGCCGCTACCCTAATTTAAATTACTTTTGTGGTTAAACGAATATGAATACTAAAAATTTATAAACAATAAAATAATAAACATAGGTCACCGAAGGGGGGGTGGTAGGGGGGGTGGCCGCGGGGCCCCCCCCCCCCCCCCTACGGCCTCTGAGACCTATCCCCCCCCCCTAAGGCCCATTTTTGACCCCTCCCCCCCCATCGACCCCTTGAACCCCTGACCCCCCCCCTAAGGCCCATTTTTGACCACCCCCCCCCTACCAGACAATCCCAAAAAATGCTTAAAAATGGTCAAATTTCGTTAAAAAATTGTCAATTTTGGTCAAAAAAATGGTAAAAACACCCCAAGCACCCCCGGGTGCTTTTTTTCAAAAAAACACCCCGGGGTGTGACCCCCCCCCTGGAGGTCAAAAACCTCCACACCCCGGGGTGTGGACCCCCCCCCCCTGAGCCGTCGAAGGTCGGTGACCTATGATAATAAAAGTAATTATTGTACGCATTTTTCATTTTTAACAGAGCTTTGGTGGCAGAAGCGATAGAACTTTTACCAGATCCGGTAATTTTCAGTCGATGAATAACGCAGAATCCAATCAATCTGAGGTTGGTCTTAAACAACTGTTAAAATAAACGATTGAATTCCTCTGTAAATGCTTTTGTCTTTTCCATCTAGTGGATGAGAGAACAAAAAAATTTCTCTTGCAAAAAGTGCGGACCCTGTAGGCGACCAAAAGTTTTAAGGGCGTGATAGTTAAAAAGATTTAGCATTTGGAGTGGGGCTTATTAAAATATAAGAGAAGCAGTGTTCCTTGTGCCCAACCATACATGGGCACGGGAGGGGATTGTGTGGCTTAATCCACCCCCCCCCCCCCCAAAAAAAAAAAAAATCTGAGAGTAGGGGTTTAACCCTCCCCCCACCAATTTTGGAAAAATAAACAAAAAAATGACTTTATAATGAGTTCTAACTGCCTCCAAACTTGAGGTTTTGAGGTCAAAATGAATGTTTTAAACGATAAAAAGCTCGAAAATGCAATAAAAAGGAATTTTTGACCTAAAACTAGCGTTTTTTACCTATTTTTTCTTTAAAATCGAAAAACGATATGGGTAAAATGCACTCCAGAAAAAAAACCCCATTAATATTGGTTTAACCCCCCCCCCCCCACTCCGGACCAACTTGCTCATGTATGGCCCCCCAACCCGATGTACTTTAGAGGGTGCAGATAGTTTTAATATTTGTAAGGACAAAATAAACCACAACTCTCTTCTAACCGTGCCCATCTATTTTCGATTTTTGTGGTCCGGTCCGCCTCTCCCCTCCAATCTAACTAATAAAAATACCTTGTTAAAAAATCACTTCTCTTCCTTTTCCCAAGTTTTTAAATTTTATTCACACAGTTCTCCTCTATACATACAATCCAAGAATGCAATAACAAAGAATGTATCACTGTGTATTTAATTTATTCCCTATCCGTGCATCGCTTTGACAGAAATTTAACCCCCCGAGAGGTCAAAATTAACGCCTCGGAGGGTGAAATTTGACCCCTCTAGTTGGTACGAAAAAAAAAATAAAGGCGATAAATAAAAAAAATCACGATAACTACAGGAACTGACAAAATATAATATAAAATAAATCATAAAAAAGTATTAGACTGGTTGATTACTTTCTGATTTAGTTATTTTAAGAACAGAAAGAAGAAAAAACAGAAGAAAAACATAAAATTGTAGCTCATAGAATATTTGAATAAAATTTTTCATCATCTTTATCAATTAAAAAAATTCAATTAAACTGAACACAAAACATAAAATTTTAAGAAATACTTACTACTCTAGATTCGTTAGAACTTTTATGTATAATTAATAAAATTATTTCAAAATTTTTTTTTAAATTACACAAAAGACCTAACAAAAATAGAAATATTGCTTAAACACAACGAACGTTTTTGACGAAATTATGGTTACAAGAGAAAACAGTTTATAAAGTGTTTAGCGACGACGTAACACAAGCTGCGAGAGCCCAGTGGTTAGACCGAAACGAAAGTTTGTTTTTTTTTGTTTTGCAAGGTCCGTGCTTCAAATCCCCTTCTAATTGAGCGTTATTTTTGTTTCTTTCCTTTTAATTTTATTGATTTTACTAATATTTTAAAATCTTAATTTTAATATTTTTGTTTCATTTCGATTGTTAAAATATTTGTTTGTATAAATAGTTAAAATTAAATGCAAATTTATTTTAAAACAAATAAACTTAAACAGTTTTTCGTGTGAATAATTTTAAAACTTTAATGAAAAGACCTTTATTCCTTGTTTCTCTTTCATAATATTGGGATTTTTAGTTAATTGTGGACTTATTTTTATATATTTGACAGTTTTTATATTCTGTGTATTAATATGCAGACATGTGCACTGCCCCCCCCCCGGGGGTAAAAACGGGGGGGGGGCAATTCCAAAAGGAGGTGTGCACGGGGGGGGGCAACTTTTTTGAAACGGGGGGGGGCAATAAAACGGGGGGGGCAAGCAGGGGGGAAAGAAAAAAAAGAGAAAAAAGCGAAAATAAGGTAAAAATAGGTCTAAAATGGCTTAAAATACATTGAAATAGGCTAAAAACTGCAAAAAATTCGCGATGATGGCGTCATCATAGGTCAAAAATGGCGTCATAATTTTAGGGTACTTTTTCATTTTTTTGGCGGGGGGGCAAATCCTCCAATAAAACGGGGGGGGGCATTTCCAGACCGTGCACAGGTCTGAATATGAGTGTTTTTTTTTAGGTTGTTTTGGCGGGGTTTTTATGCCTTAAGCAAAGGCGGTCAAATTTGACTTCCCGGGGGGCTAAGTTTGACCCCCGGGAGGTTAAAATTTGGCCTCCGCTAGAAAAGGGCCAAAAACCTACCCCAAAAACGGTAAAGAAAATAAGCGACTAAGCTAAGCCTAAGCGAAATCTAAGCTAAATCTTAGCAAAACATAAGTTTTAGCAAAACTTAAGCCTAAGCAAAGGCTAAGCTTAAGCCTAAACAAAACCTCTAAGTCTAAGCAAAATCTAAGCTAATCCTAAGCAAAACCTAAGCCCAAGCAAAATCGAAGCCTAAGCTAAATCTAAACTAACCCTAAGCGGTGACATGCAAAATCCCCATAAAAGTAGTGTAAAATCCCCATGGCCGAATTCCCCATAAAGTAGTTCAAATTCCCCATAACAGTCAGAAATGCGTTTGCAAACTAAAATGTGTTAAAAAACTAAGTTTTAATCATAAAAGCATTAAAAATGTTTGAATTTTTCCCTAAGCCTAAGCAAAGCCCTAAAATCAAGCTAAACTTTATCATGATAAAGTTTTGTTGTATTTTCCAAGTGTCAAAACTTTAAGGAAATACTGCAAACGCATTATATTTATGGGGAATTTACATCACTTTATGGGGATTTTGTAACGTTTATGGGGATTTTGGCCTATGGGGAATTCGTCCATGGGGTTTTTATACGGACCACACCCCCCTAAGCCTAAGCAAAACCTAACCTAACTCCCTGTCATTTTAGGGGTAGGTTTTGGCCTTTGGCCCCTCGGGAGATCAAATTTGACCGGACCCACCATACCTTTTCCTCCTGGCGGCATGCCGAAGAAAAGAAAAGAAAAAATTGGAATAAACTGCGCTCTTCTGCCATGGAAGTTGTATCATCATCATCATCATAGGTCACCGACCTTCGACGGCTCAGGGGGGGGGGGTCCACACCCCCGGGTGTGGAGGTTTTTGAACTCCAGGGGGGGGGGGTCCCACCCCGGGGGTTTTTTTTTTTAAAATAGCAGGGGGGGGGGTGACACCCCGGGTACCATTTTTTTTGACCAAAATTGACAATTTTTTGACGAAATTTGACCATTTTTTAAGGAAGCATTTTTTGGGATTTTCTGGTGAGGGGGGGTGGTCAAAAATGGGCCTTGGGGGGGGGTCAGGGGTTCAAGGGGTAGATGGGGGGGGGAGGGGTCAAAAATGGGCCTTAGGGGGGGGATAGGTCTCAGAGGCCGTAGGGGGGGGGGTGACCCCCCCTACACCCCCCCCTTCGGTGACCTATGATCATCATCACCGGGGGGGGGGGTTAAATTTAACCCTCCGGGAGGTTAAATTTCTGTAAAGCGATGCACGGATAAGGATGAAATTTAATACACAGTGATCCATTCTTTGTTATGTATTCTTGATACAATTTATTAATATATCCCCCATTTTTCTAAAATATTAATAATTTTATCCCTTGACTTTCCACAAAACGCCACATTTTATTTACAATGTTCACTAAACATAAAAATTATTTTTAGCAGAGCTCTGATCAGGGTTTCAATAGAAGTAAGTATTCTAATTTAATCGATAATTTTTTTAAAAATTTTGTGTTGAGATATTTTGCTTCAGTCTTCGCTTAGAATGCGTTGTATTAAGGGAAAATGTTGTTTGTTTGTTTGCTTGGATATGCTAATTTAAAGATGAACTCCCATTGTCTGGTTTGATTAAATGGCTCAATATTTTGACATTTTTGCATCTAATTTTTTTAATATAAAATGTTCTGTCTTATAAAATCAAATATCAATTTTATTATAGGTGGTGGTGACAGTTTTCGCAGCAGTAGTGGAGGTGATGAAGGTAAAAAATTTCGAATTAAATTATAAGAATTTAATTTAATAAGTAGGTAAGTACAAAAAATTTGAAAAAACACGATAATATTATTTGATTAATGAAAGTATTGAAGACTTGGCTAATGATACTGCACAGGTTTGATACAATTCGCACATTCAAATATAATGTTTGTTACTTTAATTAATTTTAATTTTAGTATTTTTTTATTTTGAATTATTTACTGGCAATTTTTAGGCGGAGGTAGAAGCGGGGCCTGTTTTAAATGTAACAAAACTGGTCATATTGCTCGGGATTGTCCGGAAGGTTAGAATTTTGAAATTATTCTTATTATTCCTTATTTATTAGAGAAAGCGTGAAACTCACTTATATTTCTGGTTAAAAAGTTCAAAAAAAGGCCAATAATACACCCGCCCCCTCTCTCTAATTTACCGGTACGGCACTCCCTTTAAATGCCACCAAAATCAAATACTAGGCTTCTTAATAATTCAAAAATTCAACCATCTTCTTTATTAGTTTGTAGCCGTATGTAGAGAAAAATAATTATACTAATTTAAGATTTTTGAAAACTATATCGTAAGCTTCGTAAACTATATCGTTAATTCAATTTTTTTACTATTTTGCTTGGTTTCATCCTCAAAAACAAAAAAATTTGAGCTATTGACATAACACCAACATCTGTATGGTTATTTGCCTGCCTGTCCATTATCTCCTAATATGATATTGGTTTAGGCTGTCATAACGGATCCACTGAAGCTTTAAAAATATTTAAATTAGTAAAGCATGAATTATTTCATATTTTAACACATAGGGGTTTTTGTTGCAAAAATGGTATAATTTAAAGTCTTATTGGTTGCTTCATTTTCTGTTAAAATTATTATTAAACTCAGCTTAGAGATCTTAGAAACAAAATTCTTCAGCAAAACTAAGTTGCAAGAGGGTCACACAAAAAATTTTTTTAGATTTTTGGTTTATATGTAATTTATTTGTTTGTTTGTTTGTTTACTCATGATTCGGATCACTTGATACATTAGATGTACAGTGTCGCCGTTTATATTATCTTGTACCATAATGGAACTCACCACCATTATTGGGCCAGTGCCCAGTACAGCATAATATAACTAGAAATCAACCTCCTAAGAGGGTTTAAGGGAAGAGTATTTTATTAATTAAAACCTAGTGTTATTATTATTATTATTATTTTTTTTGGGAATCGGAATTTGTACAATGTTGAAATGTCTCCTTGAGAATCTTACCAAAACTAAAAAAACTAACAAAAAACCACATTACATATATATATATATATACATATATATATATATATATATATATATATATATATATATATATATATATATATATATATATATATATATATATATATATATATATATATATATATATATATTATGTTAGGTAATCCTTACTACCCTAAATAAATAGAAATTTTACTGTTGTTATACTAAATGGTTATTTAATATTTTAAGCAAATATTGAATAGATTTTTTAACATAAATTAGTTAATGTACTTAAGATTTTACACTTTAATACTACTATAGTATTTAACCAATTAGCGTACATAAATAATATAAAGCTTAACTTACTTGATTAGCTGTTATGACCCTACCTATATATATATATATATATACAGTGGCGTGCCCAGGATTTCATTTCGTGGGGGGCGGTCTGGGGGGTACATACTAACCCTGAGAGGGGGGCGGCAGCCCCCCAGAAATGGGGGGTCTGGGGGCGAGAGCCCCCCAGCGGGGTCAAGGGGCAGAGCCGCTTGTCAGGGGGGTCCGGGGGGCAGAATGCCCTCCGGGGGAGAAAATTTTTAATTTAAGGCACTAAAATACACTAGAAATTTTAATTGCAGATGATAATTAAAACAAAATTTAAGGTTTTTTGATTCCTATCCATTTAAAACATGTGTTTAAAACGTTAATAAAAGGTTAGTTAATAGTGTTTATAGTAGTTTTATTTAACATGTATGCCTTAACTATTAAGCAGCAAAATCGATTTGAAATTGAAAAACTGAGATAAATTGTCAATTTAAACTACCCGCGAAGCGGGGAAAATTTGGTTTTTTGACTATTAATATGCTTTTGGAAGGCATTAGGAAAGTTTCTGTATTAATATTTGAGAAAAAAAAATTTTCTCTCCCAAAATTCAAAAAACGTAAGGGTATATATTTGCCTATTAATATTTAAAAATTTAACATTATAATAAGTTTTTAAAATGTAATAAAATTATTAAATAGATGTATATATTTATCATAATATGATTATTTATATAGCTGTTATAATATACATAGCAGATTAATATTAAAATAAAACTTACTTAATATTAACATTTAATCTTATTAAATTATGGATACATAAGAATAGTTATTGGGAATATTACTATTATTATATTAAGTAAAATAATGCGCCATGCCGCATAAAGCCTAACTGATAACCGATTATATTTTGTTTGAATATTGCCAAAGATTTTTTTTAAAAATAAATTTAGAAGCTCACCTGATATGCCAGACTTGTTCAGATTGCATTGCAGATTGAGATTGTAAGCAATACGTAACTGAACGAAGAACGTCAAAATAATGTATTGCTATCTGAAATGAGTTTGCAATTTCGCGAGTACGTTTTTTTACAGTTTAAAGGTCGGTTCATACTTATGACAAAACGTCCTTTGGACAAGCCAAAACGTTCTTTGGACTTTTGCCTTTGGACGAAGTATGAACGCTACTTAGAATTTGTCCTTTTGACAAAGTCCAAAGGACAAAATCCAAAGGGAAAAGTCCAAAGGACAAAAGTATGAATACGTTGTCCTTTGGATTTTGTCCTTTGGACTTTTCCCTTTGGGCTTTTCCCTTTGAACTTTTCCCTTTGGATTTTGTCCTTGGGACAAAGTCCAAAGGACAAAAGTCATTTGGACTTTGTCCAAAAGACGTTTTGTCATAAGTATGAACCGACCTTTACAGTACGCATGCCCTCTTCAGCGCGTGGGGACCACTGGCCGCAAACAAGTTAAAATGATTCATTTTACACTGCGCCGTTAAAATAGACGGCAGCAAGTATTTCACGGCTATATTAAATGTCAACTTGCCACTAAATAATCTTAACCAAATTCGAGTTTAAACGTATAAAATAACAAAATTGAAACAAAAATGCAAGCATTAAGTACAAAATGCATACATATACAAATAGATTTTTATACACTAAAACCAATAATATAAAATAATCTTATATTAGCAATGAATTTTTTAAGTTTTTATTAAAGATAAGAAAATTATGGGTTTTTTTAGACTTAATTTTTGTATAGTATACTGCTTAAAATTACATTGAAGCTTTGGATATGAAAATAATTGTATTCATATCATGAGGAGACCATGACGTTTCTTTTAAAATGAATAAATTTTTTAATGTTTTATATCTTTAATAAATGACATTGAATTCAATGCATTAAAAGGCGGAAATTCTAGCAAAAGACGAAACAAAGTTTCGAAAAAAAGCCTTAAAAAATATTAAAATGTTAAAGTATTTAAAATAAAAAATTATAATAGTATAAAGCTACATAAGTCTAAAAAACTAAATGCCAGAAAAAAACTGAAACAAGTCTCTTTAAAACCTGTAAATTAATAACAAATTTTGTGAAATTTTCAGAAAAATAAAAAACCGAATAAAAACAATAGTGTAAAAGCTTTAGTTTGCGTTTTTTAACCATTAATAAAACTTAATTCACATAAAATTTCCTCTCAAAGTGGATTAACTTTTACATGAGTTAACCAGCTGTAAATACCACAGTATTAGTAAGTTATATGCTGTCAAAGCGATACAAAAAAAGTATAACGCAAGCGTCAAACCATGAAAAATTTCTGTCAAAAAATTATTGCATTGCGCATTAAATTTTGTAATTTATCATTATTTTCGTATAAAGCAAAACATACCGCCATATTAACGGCTTTTTAAAATCAAATAAAGTCCGAAAAATATTAAAAAATTCAGATTTAATATAAGGCGACTTTTTCTTTAATGTTTCTATTTATTACATAAAACAAATTAGCTGTCAATGTATTTGTTAAATTAAAAGTCGCCTTATATTAAATCTGAATTTTTCAATGTTTTTCGGACTTAAAACTTGATATTTGATTTTAAAAAGCCGTTAATATGGCGGCATGTTTTGCTTTATACGAAAATAATGATAAATTACAAAATTTAATGCGCAATGCGATAATTTATTTTGACAGAAATTTTTCATGGTTACTGTGACGCTTGCGTTATACTTTTTTGTATCGTTTTGACGACGTGTGACTTAACTAATACTGTGGTATTTACAGCTGGTTAACTCATGTAAAAGTTAATCCACTTTGAGAGAAATTTATGTGAATTAAGTTTTATTAATGGTTAAAAAACGCAAACTAAAGCTTTTACACGTATTGTTTTTATTCGGTTTTGTTTTTCTGAAAATTTCACAAAATTTGTTATTAATTTACAGGTTTTAAAGAGACTTGTTTCAGTCTTTTCTGGCATTTAGTTTTTAGACTTATGTAGCTTTATACTATTCCATTTAATATAAGGCTTTTTTTCGAAACTTTGTTTCGTCTTTTGCTAGAATCTTATATTAGCAATGAATTTTTTAAGTTTTTATTAAAGATAGGAAAATTATGGGTTTTTTTTTATAAAAAAGGCGAAAATTAAACCACGCCTACGTTCTCAGCTACGAGTATTTTACCTATAATCACACAGTACTGTTGCATTTTTTTAGTCTGATGAAATGTCAATTAAAAAAAATCATACTCACAGCAATCTTTGACAAGCAAAGCAAGAAATCGCCACTTTTTCAAATTTATAATTGTTTCTTACACATACAAATATAACCTTTTAATTAAAAAAGTGGTGATTTCGCGTTTGTCAACGATTGTTGTGAGTATGATTTTTTCAAATGTCATTTCATCAGACTAAAAAAATGCAACAGTGCTGTGTGATTAGTTCAATGTATAAACGAATCATTATCATATGGTAAAAATTTTTATTCTACCAAATGCAAATTTCCTGTATCCCACATAATGTC
>JASAMX010022370.1:0-19908 GCA_030248175.1 Microlaimidae sp. YZB2_3
CACGGTCTGAAAATGCCCCCCCCCGTTTATTGGAGGATTTGCCCCCCCCCCGTTTTATTGCCCCCCCCCCCCCGCCAAAAAATGAAAAAGTACCCTAAAAATATGACGCCATTTTTGACCTATGATGACGCCATCATCGCGAATTTTTTGCAGTTTTTAGCCTATTTCAAATGTATTTTAAGCCATTTTAGACCTATTTTTACCTTATTTCCGCTTTTTTTGTCCCCTTTTTTCCCTTTTCCCTTTCTTTTTTTCTCCTTTTTTTCTCTTTTTTTTTTCTTTTCCCCCCTGCTTGCCCCCCCCCCCCCGTTTTATTGCCCCCCCCCCGTTTCAAAAAAGTTGCCCCCCCCCCGTGCCCCCCCCCCGTTTTGGAATTGCCCCCCCCCCGTTTTAAACCCCGGGGGGGCAGTGCACAGGTCTTTTTTTTTTTTTTTTTTTTGCCCAATGGGCCCAAGATTGGCAGCTCAATCTATCTGAAAATAAGTGTGAAGTACTACATTTAAATATTTGTAAAAATGTGCACAAAACGGATTATTACTTAAATAATAAGAAGCTACCTAAAACTAATATGGTAAAAGACTTAGGTGTGTTCATCACTAGTGACTTAAAGTTTTCAACACATTGTAAAAAAATAGCTAGTAAAGCTTTAAAAACAGTAAACTTACTTTTTAGATGTTTCAAATCTCAATCCATTAAAAACTATCTTATTGCTTACAAAAGTTTTGTTCGTCCTACAGTTGAGTATGCAAGTGTTGTTTGGAACCCATATATGACTAAAGATAAATATATTGTAGAAAAAGTCCAACGATATTTTACCAAACGAGTTTTTAAAGTTTGTAACTTAAAAGATACTGGATATATAAACAGACTAAAAACACTTAATCTAGAAACTTTGGAGAAAAGAAGAGAAAAGATGGATATGTTTGAAACATTTAAAATCTTAAACCAACTGGTAAACTTAAATCCTGAGAAATATTTTGTTCTTAACACAAATTCAACCAGAGGACATTCAAAAAAACTCAAAAAAGAGCACTCAAGAGTCAATTGTAGAAAATACAGTTTTTTTAATAGAGTTATAAGTAAATGGAATTATCTAAATGAAGATCAAGTTAGTTCCAAAACTCTGTATCAATTTAAAAAATCTTTGATGAATTAACTAATGGAAATTTAAATGGCTAAGTAAAGAGCTTTATTTTTTTAAGGCCTTTAGTCATTTTTTTTCTAGTAAATCTAAATCAGCCAGGTCTTCTCTCTATTTTGTGATTTTTGGTGTTATTGTAACTCAATTGGGTTGCAATCGCATTTGTGTTTTTTTTGTTTTTCTTACTGTTTTCTTTATGTATTACTAGAAAAATAAAATCTTGAATCTTGAATCTTGAATCTAGAAAAACAGCACATTCAAAAATTCCACCATGCGAACTAAAAACCCGGAAAATTTTATTTTTTTAAATATAGAAAACCAAGTTTTAAAACCTGTTACATATTTAGTAGAATGTCATAAGCATCTATTTAATGTGTTTACTTTATAATATAATGCAGTATTTATCGAAATATTAGCGTTTTTCGATGGTCCGGCGGTCCGGCTTTTACCCCTTCGATTTCCGTCCGTCCGTCCAGGTGGTCCGGCTTTTACCCCTACCCGTTATTATAAAACATTGGTTGTCACCATGAAAAAATACAAGAATAGTTGTAACTGCCAGACGGTACGATTCCCATACGTGTCCCAAAATTCGATTTGACCGATTCTAAAGTAAAATACACATATAAAACATCTTTGTACACTAAATCAGAAACGCAGACTTCGTTTTGATGGTTAATTTTAAGATTTGGCCTTATCGAAAAGAGTTATGAACAAATTTATACCCAAAAAATAACCTTTTTCAGCATATGCAATTTATGATGTTAATAAAAAAAATTGTAAACACACAAATTAAATTAAAAACTATGTTTTAACAATGCTAATAGTCTGAAAAACAAAAAAATTTCCAAAAAATTAAAAATTCAAAAGTCACATGGACTGCCAAAAACATGGACAACAAAATTTGTTTGGCTTTAAACGCTAATTAAAACTTAGTTTTTCACCGATTTATTGTTCCTAAGCCTAAGCAAAACCTAAAAATTAAACAAAATTGTAATATAATTAGTTTTCATTAAAATAAGTTGTTTTTCAAAAATGTGAATTTTTTCACAACTAAAATTTTATGGGTATTTGAACGGTTATTATAAAAAATTGGTTGTTATCATGAAAAAAATAAAAGTATATTTGTAACTGCCAGACACTTGGTAATACCAAAAATATATAATATACCGAAAAATGTGCATCTCCTATATAAAAAAGTACGGAAAAGTAGGCCATTATAATGAGCCTCTCCATTTAAATTGTGCAATTAATAAAACATTTAACAAGAAAAAAGTTTTCACTCTTTAATTCAAAGAGCACACTATTAAATACAAAGTTTTGCTTAATTACTAGGTTTTGCTTAGGCTCGCAGTTTATAAACAAATCATTTAATATAAAAGTTTATCATGATAATATTTAGCTTGATTTTTAGGTTTGCTTAGGCTTAGGAAAAAAGTTTTCAATCCATTGTTTAACTTAAGTCGCAAAATAGAAGAAACTTGTCTTTTAAAAAGTACGTTTACAAAATCGCATTCAAAAGACGAGTTTTCCAAAGACGACATGTTTTAAAAAGACAAGCTTTCCGAAGACGACTTGTAGAAGATGAGATGTTGAAAAACGTAACGTAAAAAACGAAACTTCCTGGAACCTTTTGCTACTGCTAAATTTATCTGGGGAATCGAGACCTTTTCTAAGGATTTTATCACTGGGGAATTGCGACTGCTTACTGGGGAAATGGGAATGGCTTCTGGGGAAATAAGAACGGCTTCTGGGGAAATAGGAATGTCTGGGGAATCGAGACTCTTATGGGGAATCGAGACTATTTTTCTGGGGAAATGCGACGTAGCCCCAAAAATGGGCTATTTTTGGATACAAATTGATTCATAACTTTTTTGAGAAGCTTAAATTCAAAAAAAACCCACAAAAATGAGGTCTACGTGTTGGATTTAGGCTCTAAAGATGTTTTTCAATTAGTAATTACTTTTGAATTGGTCAAATCGTATTTTGGTGCACGTATGGAACTTGTTGTACCGATAAACTTTAGCTTGATTTTTAGGTTTTGCTTAGGCTTAGGAAAAACAAAAAAGGCGTTTAAAACTGTTTAGCTGACTAAAAACGGCGTTTCTGCTTAGTTTAGCCGTGTTTAAAAAATGATTTTTCAGCGCGCTGAAAAATTAGCACGCTAAGGCAAAAAATTAGAAGCGGTCCCAAATCATATCGGTGTCCGGAATTTCGTCTTCTACATCTCGTCTTACAACATCTCGTCTTCTACATCTCGTCTTCGGAAAACTTGCCTTTTGGATGCGATTTTGTAAAGCTTATTTCAAAAATGCGAGTTTCCACCCCAATAATAAAATTTTCTTTGATTTTTTGATTTTGCTTAGGTTTAGAAAAAAATAAGGTTTTTACTCTTCAGTTTAAAAAGCATCATTTAAATACAAATTTACCATATTAAAGTTTTCCTTGATTTTCAGGTTTTGGTTGGGCAAAGGTTCTCAATTTTTTTGAATAAATCATTTAATAAAAGTTTATCATGATAAAAATTTTACTTTATTTTTGGTTTTTGCTTAGGCTTGGGTAAAAAAAGGTTTTTAAGGGAGAGAATAAAACCCGGGCGAAAAGTCCCGGGCGGCCGGGCGGCCGGGCAATAGCAGGGGATAAAACCCGGGCGGTTAAAAAACAATGTATTTAAATCTATACTTGACCGAAAGTTAAGTTATGAAATTTAAGATTAGTGGTTGTACTACATTTTGACAAAAGTTTGCGCATAAAACTTTGCAATACAGCAAGAATTAAATAAAAATAATTTTATGGCATCTTGCCAATAGCATCTGAGAGTATAAAACCCGGGCGGAGGTAATTTTTAAGAAGGGTACGTTGAGAGGATAAAAGCCGGGCGGTTCAATTTTCTTCATTTTGAAACATCGATTTAAAAAAAAACAAAGCTAAGTTAAATGGTTAGGAGTATGTTAAAGCTTTAACTTGCTTTGTGTTTGAAAAAAATTTTTTTGGAGCAAACATATTGGGTAGTTATTTTTTTGGCTCTGTGCCAAAACAAGTCAAAAAGATAAAAGCCGGGTGATCTTAAAAGAAATACCGGGCAAGAACTAGAAAAACGTATTTTAGAGCCACTTTTTTATTTATTCGTAAGAAATCTTTGTGTTTGTTGATTTTATAAAAAAATTTTCATCACTAAAAACTGTTTAAAAAAATACCGAATTGTAATTAAATAAATTTATGGCTCTCTGCCAAAATTTTTCAAAAATAGAGGATAAAACCTGGGCAATATTATTTGCTGTTGACAAAATATTAAACTTAATCATCACCCCCCCCCCCCCCCGCCCCCCTTTTTTTCCCCCCCCCCCCCCCGCCCCCCAATACTATAATTTTAATCTTAATTTTTTTTATTTCAATAATATAGGATATCCGCTTTCAGTGTAGTATTAAGACAATGCATGATAAAACTGCTTTTGTAATGTATGTTACATTATTTTATTTCTACCAAAACACAGCAAAACAATCAAAATTAATTTTAAACAACTTTTACAAATATAACAATAACAGATTAAATACAAACACATTTTTCAGTAATAATAAAACTATACTTTTTATAATATCTCTGTAAAAACTTATTGTTAAGACATTTCAGTTAAAAACATAAAACAAACCATAAATTTAAATAAATATATTTTTAAGCTGTAAAGTAAAACTGTATATTTATTTTTAAATAATTTTAAATAAGATATTTGGAAATATTTATTTAATTTTTAGTTTCAATGATTCGCCATTAATAGTTTTTAAACAATTAAAATAAAAATTCTCTATTGGGAGGATTTTTCCATATTCTCTATTGCCCATTGGTTTATTTTTTGAGAGAAAAATATTTTTGGCGCATTTCTATAAAATACAACACAAAAAAAAGATAGCCAGAGAAAACTACCTCAAATAAATTCGCCATTTTTAAACTATCAACAAAAATATTTAAATAATAAATTCTTTCAAATTACTTTCTAAATGCTAATTAATTAGACTTTGGCGGTAATAAAAAGTAGTAAGCGCACACAGGACTGATATCAGGATGATCACGAAAAATTCCTTTTTTAACAAAATCCCAATAAACCACTTTGTCCAAGCAACCGCTGTAAAAATAAAGATTGTTGTAAGAATTAATTAGACAACTATAGTGGTTTGGTTTTTCCCAGAAAATTGTGATTCCACCAAGTAAAAAATGAAAATTTTCTAACTTTTGAATTTTTGGTAATGACTCGATTTTTTCAAATGAAGTTTGAGCTAAATTAAATGTCACAACCCATGGTTTACTTGACATAAATTTCCAGCGACCAATTTTAGTAATTCCTGAACATTCGAGATATTCCTTCTGGACAAGAATTCCATCAATTTCTGTGAATCGAGAGTTGATTTTGGCTTCAGCTCCGTCTGGTACAGTGTCCTTAAATTCAACCGAGCAGGAACCCTCTGACGGCGCAAATTTTTTATATATAGCGTCCAAAAAATTAGATGAATCACTGGCTTGAAGTACAATATTGTCCATTTTGTGAATTTGGCTTGCTGGGTCTGGACACATGGGATGAGTACACGTGACCTATAAAAACAAGTCTCAAACTTAAAAAAATATTATACACTGTTTTAAGCTCTGGAGCTCCGCTTTATTTTAGTAGTTATTCCTTTAATAATTGAATAGTAATGTCAGAGAATATTTTGTTCAAATTTTTGTTCAAAACTATTTTTTTAAAACTTATTGAAAGCAATAAAACTAATTTGAAAAATGTACTTACTGCGCAAGATCTAAATCTCTCGTTGGAAACAGGGTTTTGTATGTGTGATCAACAAACAAACTTTACTGTTTCGTCTGTAAAAGATTTATGAAAAGGTTTGATTTGACCCAAAAATCGATTGATTTTTTCATCTTCTTCAGTTTGTGAATCTTTTTTCAATCTTATTGGTTCGTCAGTATCTGACGTTTTGGTTGTATATCCTGGTGAAAATGATTGAAAGCTATTGTCACGTATTGAAAGCGGAGAATCGGGATTAAAAACCGAACCAACGGACTCTGGGCTTTTGCATGCGTTTGACGGAATATGGGTCATCGTTTCATCGTTTTCCTTTGGCGGTATTTTCTTTTGATCTCCTTTTTCAATAGTAAATAGTAAAAACAATGTAAATATATATTTTCTTCAAATCATTACGAGTACATTACAAACATTTTCGTCGTTATTTTTTATATGATGCTTCTTGTTTTTTTATTATCGTGTTTAGTTTTTTTATAGCACTAATAATTTTGTGGTTGTATAGTTTTACACTAGATCGCACACTGTCAACTCAACTTGCCTTTAAAAAACGTATGTAGTACCCACACACTTTAAAATTATTGAAAAATATCTCGTATTCTTACCTATTAAGCTACCGAAACGTGCACTGTTAATAATTATATCGATTTGAAATATTTGCGCGCATTTTTTAAAAGTATTCTTCCCCAAGTTTAAGCTATCGAAAATTATATTATTGTTTCATTTTTGCACTTTTTTGCAATTTTTTGCACTTTCGTTTCATTTTTAGTCAGAAAATTTTTCTTATTTTTTAGTGTTCGTTTGTTTTATATAATCTTCCCCAGTAGAATATACATGTATTCGTGTTTTTTTGTTTGATGTTTGAAGTATCCAACAGGGAATCAGGAGTAAAAGGCATTAAATCAGGGGTAAAAGGCATTAAATCAGGTGAATTGCTCAATATCAATAAGTCACAAAAATCTAAAACAAACAAATTTAACATGCATTATTTGATAAAAACAGAAAATAATTCAGGTAGACAATCCATATTACAGATGTGTTTAAAAATAATAAAAAAACAAAATTTAAAAAAAAAATAAATTGGTGACAGGTTCACTTGCTAAAATCGAAAGATGCTTAATTACTTAAAAAGTTTTTGTTAAAAAATTGAATATTATGCAAAATACTCTAACCAAAGATGTTTTATTTTATTTTTGGAAGTTAGTTGCTGTTAGTTTTAATACTAAACTATATTTGGATAATAAAATACAACTTTGCCTCTTTTTATGCGGTTAAATTTTTGTAACCAATCCATCGAGATGATTAATTTTAATTTCTTGTTAACAGCAAATCATACTGCCCGGGTTTTATCCTCTATTCGTGAGTAATTTTGGCAGAGAGCCATAAATTTATTTAATTACAATTCGGGACATTTTTAAACAGTTTTTAGTGATGAAATTTTTTTATAAAATCAACAAACACAAAGATTTCTTACGAATAAATAAAAAAGTGGCTCTAAAATACGTTTTAGTTCTTGCCCGGTATTTCTTTTAAGATCACCCGGCTTTTATCTTTTTGACTTGTTTTGGCACAGAGCCAAAAAAATAACTACCCAATATGTTTGCTCCAAAAAAATTTTTTTCAAACACAAAGCAAGTTAAAGCTTTAACATACTCCTAACCATTTAACTTAGCTTTGTTTTTTTTTAAATCGATGTTTCAAAATGAAGAAAATTGAACCGCCCGGCTTTTATCCTCTCAACGTACCCTTCTTAAAAATTACCTCCGCCCGGGTTTTATACTCTCAGATGCTATTGGCAAGATGCCATAAAATTATTTTTATTTAATTCTTGCTGTATTGCAAAGTTTTATGCGCAAACTTTTGTCAAAATGTAGTACAACCACTAATCTTAAATTTCATAACTTAACTTTCGGTCAAGTATAGATTTAAATACATTGTTTTTTAACCGCCCGGGTTTTATCCCCTGCTATTGCCCGGCCGCCCGGCCGCCCGGGACTTTTCGCCCGGGTTTTATTCTCTCCCCACAATTTTTACTGTTCAGAAAAAATTTTTATGAATCGCTAAATTAAAATAAAAGCTTTGTTTTAACATTGCTGGAATGTTAAATGTGAAATGGAGATTCTAAAAATTTAAAAAAAAAACTATAAATTTGATTTTCACATCACATGGACCACAAAGAATATGGACAACAAATTTGGTTTTGCTTAAAAAGCTAATTTAAGCTTATTTTCAATTAGATTTATTTTTTCTAAGCCTAAGGAAAGCTTAAAAATTAAGCTAAATTGTATTATGAGGCATTTTTATTAAATTATCACATTTTTAAATTTTTATTTTTTCCTCTGACTGAATTTTGAGAATTTTTAAGCGGTTGCTATACAAAATCGGTGAAAACCACAAAAAAAGTAAAAATATTTTTAGAACCACTAGACTCTCGACAATCTAACAAATATTCATTTATATTGGTAAAAGCTCTATTAAAAAATTTTTTAACAACACCATTTATTTTCTTAAAGGGTAGTTTATTTAATCACTTTTTAACCCAAAATTGGGATCGCAAGGTCAGAGTTGACCTACAAACATGTTTTTTAGATTCTAGGAAATTTGAACGCCAGCACTTGATCGCCGAGCATTTGACCGCCAGCATTAGAACGCCGCGCACTTGAACGCCGAACATTAGACCGCCGAGCATTAGACCGCCGCAGTACGCGTTGCTTTAAAAAGGACGTTAAAACTCCCCGCCAAGGTGGTGTAAACTCCCCCCAAGAATAAAAAAAACTCAAAAGAATATAAACAATGGTTTTAATATAATATTTAAACAAAGCTATGTTGTTTTAACAAAAAACGATAAGTCAAAAATTTATATGTTTTCTTGAAATTAAAGAAAAAACTTAGTCAACAGTTAGTTCTTTAATAATTAAAACTGTTTTCCTGAGCCTAAGCGAAACCTAAAAATCGAACTAAATTTTTATGATAAATTTATATTTAATGATGTTTTTTAAGATAACTATTTTTCCTAAGCCTTAGCAAAACTTAAAAATTAAACAAAAAGTTTATACTTAATAGTTTGTTTTGCAAAGACAAAAAACTAAAACTTTTTAGCAGGTTTCGTTTAGGGAATCATATACTGTCGTAATGCTGTGTTGATATGATTCTCTGTAGGTGGCGGAAATTAAAAATTTGCATAAAATTTATATAGAATACTGCGGCGGTCTAATGCTCGGCGGTCTAATGCTCGGCGTTCAATTGCGCGGCGTTCTAATGCTGGCGGTCAAATGCTCGGCGATCAAGTGCTGGCGTTCAAATTTCCGGACACCGTTTTTTATTTATTTTTTGGGTGGAATTCTCAAACTGATACACGTTTAGCACTTGTACCTTTAAATAAATATAAGACCTAGATATTTTTGATGATACTGATATTGCAAAACAACAAAAGCGAATGTGTGAAGAATGATTAATTATTGTTTAGTTATTTCTAATACTTTATGCTCTTGATATACAACATAACGGTCTAAAAAAATGTTGGGTTTCTCAAATTTCCAAGAATCAAAAAAAAAACACCACAAACATTACCTTTTACTTACCTGCACGTCCGTAATAAAGAGTTTCATGTGAAAAACCAAGAACTACTAACTATAATAGGATTGCATAAAAGATTCGATTTGGAGTTAAAATATCCCCAGGTCATTATATCCACCAGGCCTCAAGATCCCCACGCATACATAGTATGTAAAAATATTTTAATTGGGTGCGTTTGGTAATTACGTAAACACTGTTAAAAAATGCTTGAAAAAAAAAAACCCGTTAAATAAGCATTTTTTTAATTTTCCCAAGAATTAAGCTAATTTTTATTATGATACTTTTATTTTATTGTGTAAAAATATTTTAAATTGTATACCGCTATTTATAAAAAAAGATCTTGAGGATTTAGGGATCTTAAGGCCTAGCGGATATTTTGACCAGATAATATTTTAACCCGCTCAAAAAATTTTGTGCCACTATATTCTAAGGTAAAAATACCCTTGAAAACTTAAGATCCTTACGCACAAAAGTATAGAAAACTATTAAAGTGGTTGCATTTAATAATTACGTAAACACTCTTTACATAGCACCTTCATAGACAACGTTTTAGTAAGCTAAAACAGTTTAAAACGCTTCATTTTTATTTTCCTAAGCCCAAGCAAAACTTAAAAATCAAGAAAAACGTTATTTTTATTTTCCTAAACCTAAGAAAAACTAAAAATCAAGAAAAACGTTATCATAATATTTTTTTATTTGATTATGTATTTTTATTCTTGAAAATTACGTAAATTTTTAAAACGTTATTTATAAACAACTAATTTGAGGTAAGGTGAAGTAGCATTAGTTAATTCCCAGATAAATTTCTAAAATGCGGGCGCGAATATGAGAAAAACTTAGGAATAAATTATTATAAATGTAATATTTAGCCATTTGTTTGCAGATCTAAAGAGCTATTTTTTTGCAATGGTATGCTATGCGCTATGATTTCTTTGCTAAAATTTATTATACATAAATACATTAAATTATTGATAAAAAATAGCATGAAGTACATTATTATCATAATCACAGACATGTACTAATAATATCACAACTTTTGAGAACACAGTAATATATTGCTACTGGGGAGCCTGAGTCATTAAAGGCAGCTTACTTATCAGCGGCTAAGTTGTCTTCAGCTCACCAATAATAACGCGTTGGTTGATCAAAAACGAAGCGGAGCTTTATTTTTTGGAGTTCCAGAGCAACTGCAGCTCCGCTTCATCTTGGTACTAATTTTATAAATAACTAAAGGTTAATATTAGAAGAGTATTTTTTGTAAACTAAATCGTATTTAAAACTTATTAAAAACCATAAAAAAATAGTCCTAAAATGCGGATAGAACAACTTACACGAAATTTTAAGTAACCTTAAAATACATCTGCTTTAGTTGGCTCTAGAGCTCTAAAGCATGATATTGGAGGATAGGAACATTACTAGTGTGACATACGCGCGTTTTTACATTTTTGTGACTGATTGGAAGACAATTTAGCAGCGGATAAACAAATTGTGCCTTTCAGTGGACTAGACCTTGAAGGCTTTGCGCTGAGCTATAAAAAAAACTAATATGGATATAAAATTAGCAACACATTAGTTAGACACAAAATAAAACAAAGTTGGACACAAAGTTAGACTCAGAGTTTTTATGAAAATCAGATTTCTATGAAACACAAAAAATTGTAAGGATTGAATTTTTTATAGTACAAAACAAATGAACAATTGTTTGTCAAATATATTAACCCAGGCCAGCGTTCATTAACACAAAAATTCTAAAATTAAAAAAATGAAAACAAAATTTACCGAAAAAATTTAATAATAAATTTAACGTTTTTTTTTTTTTGATAAAAAATTTCCTGATTCACCGCGTTTATCCCGTACCTTGAAATCGCTCATTTTATGGGCGAAGCTCCAGAACGCATTTTTCTTTAATTGGTGGAACTCCGAAGCATAATATTGGAAGGAAAAAACATCACTAATATCAATCACGGAAACTGGTTAAATAAATTTTTTATAGCAGAACTGAGTAGTATAAAACAAACTTTGACCTAAAAAATAGCAGCTCAAAGTCTGGTTCATTTCATACTTCGTCCGAAGTTTTGAGTTTTTAAGTATAAAATCTAAAATTTCGAATTTTGGATCCAAGAGCTTTTTTTAAGCTTTGAAAAAGTTATAAATATAAAAAAATAAAAAAAAACTTTTAAATAACACAAAATTGAATTTTTTGCTTTTGTCGTTTGGCTGGACACTTCGGACGGACTTTTAACCAGACTTACTGTTACAAACAAATAGCGTCGTCAAGCCAGGAATAGCGTTATGATAACGCCTGATTTTGCTCGGGCGTGGCCTCATAAAAAACTAATAATAAAATTTTTTGCGTACATAGTTGACCATCTTAATCTTTAATAATTTTAATATTTATTTGTCATTAAAAATACCTTTTTGCATTCCTTGAAAA
The DNA here is from genome assembly GCA_030248175.1 of Microlaimidae sp. YZB2_3. NCBI lineage: Eukaryota > Metazoa > Nematoda > Chromadorea > Desmodorida > Microlaimidae > Microlaimidae sp. YZB2_3. The sequence continues at coordinate 11,939 of JASAMX010022370.1, forward strand.
TGTCACCGATTGTTTTGGTATAAATTAAATTTTTAAACAAAATGCAAAAAAGATTTGCCAAAAAAATTATAAACAATAAACAATATTATACACTTTTCTGATCGAATCTGAATTCGTAATTAATCTTCGAGCGTCATACGTACGTTCCTAATCGCACCAAATTCTTTGTTAGACAACCAAATAAAAAGATAAATAAATAAAATTTCTTTTATATTCAAATGACAGCAAACTAAATTATATTAACATAACATTATACATATTATAAAATTATTCTGAATCTAAACTCGGAGAGCGAATATCTTTCAGTTGAACGGAGTCATCGCCCAATATCTAAAAAAAATTTGCTTCTTACATTTTTACAACAGATTAAGCTTTAAAATCACTATTACCAAGAATATTATTAATTATTTTTATTAATATTATTAATAAAGAGACGAAGAATAAGAAATGAAGAACAAATTATATGGAATATGTGTGGATCCAACCTAAATGCATACATATGCATATTTTATTCATATGTATGCATAAATTCATATGCATACGTATGCATATTTTTTAATTATATGCATACGTATGGATATTTTTTAATTATATGCATACGTATCCATTTTTCCGTAAAATATGTGCATACGTATGCATTTTTGTAACTCTTATGCACGCGTATGCATTTTTTAAAAATTTTATGCATACGTCGTATGCATAGAAGGTACAAAAAATGCAAACGTATGCATATACTTTCGGAAAATGCATACGTATACATAAATTTGCAAAATATGCATACGTATGCATGTTTTATCAAAACACAAAAAATATTTTTTCAACATAAAATAAAAACGTGCATGCGTATGCATATTTTTGCAAATTAGGGTAGTGCATTTAATTTCGGCACTTTTTTGTTTTTCCGATGTAACTTTTTACTGTATGGCCCGATTTTCATGTTTGATCGCTCATTTTGAAGCTTTCACGATACTGCGTTGCGTCAAAAAAGCTTCACTGTACGAAAGTATTTTTTTACTTAATTAAATCAGTTTTTTAAAAATTGGAAAATTGCCGAAATTAAATATGTGCATTTAATTTCGGCACTTTACAATCAATCGATTGTTTCTCAGTAAAAAAAATCATCATTTTCAAAAATTTAAAAGCCTATCATTATCTTCAGACAGTTTTCTTTAATTTAAGCTTCTATTTGTTGTTTAATGTGTAACTGGCAAAAAATTACAGCTAAAATGCCAAACGGTATCAAAATGAGCAAAATTTGGAAAAAAAGTGCATTTAATTTCGGCACTTTTTAAAAGGACCCTCTTAATCGGGTTTAAGTTCAGTGCTATGACCCCTACACATTTCAACGTTGTCTTTTAACTATTTACAACTACAATTTAACAACCGACCACTTAATTCAATCCGTTTTTACCTGCAGCATATGAGTGCCGAAATTACACTATTTTATTTTATAACGATTGCTCACCACAGACGCAACGTAGAACCAGGGGGACTAAAAATTCGGAAAATAGACTAAATTTTACCAGGACAGTTTAATTTTTAAACCAATTTATTGCGTAATCATGAAATGCCCATGTTCTAAAAACGAGTAACAATTTTATTTTTTATAAATCACACAATTTCACATGAAAATATCATAACATAAAAAATAAACAGCTCACGACAGTAATCTACAAATAATTATCTCTCATTTGAGCTATCAAACGTCGTATTCCGTCCAGGATTACCAAAGATATAGTCCAAAATCAAAAATGCCCAATTGGGAAAAGTGCCGAAATTAAATGCACTACCCTATATGAATACGTATGCATTTTCTGTAACTTTTATACATACAATGCATACGTATGCATAAAAGTTACAAAAAAATGCATGCATACGCAGGGCCTGTGCCAGGATTTTCGAAAGGAGGGGGCCAGACTCCAGAAATATAAAAACAGTATATAAATGCGACGCGAAGCGCCGCATTTTGCGCTGCGCGGCGGCACCAAGCGGGCGCAAAGGGTTCGCTGGGGGGTCTTGGGGTTCCCCCCAGCCGCCGGAGGCAAAATTTTTTGATTTAGAAGTAAAAATGAGCAAAATTGGGGCTTAAAAATACCTATTTACATTAAATTCAAGACAGATAATCAGGCAGAATCCTTTTTTAGCATACCCCAAGAAAGGAGGTAGGGAGAAGGAAGGGTCATCATGATGAAGTTACCTTACTTTTAACTACCTTCCCCACCCCTGAACCCACCTCCCCCTTCCTAAATTTTTACCCCGACCAAACCAGAAGAGGGGGGGGGGCATGGCCCCCCTGGCCCCCCTTGACACAGGGTCTGTGCATACGTATGCATACAGTTTGCGGAAAAATGAATTTAAGTGCATATACAAATAATATTCATAGGTATGCAAATAAAATATGCATGCACATGTATGCATTTAAGTTGGATCCAAACATATCCCATCCCGTATAATTTGTTCTTCATTTCTTATTCTTCTTTTTTTTATTTATTAATTTTCATGTATTCTTGCTATAACAAAAATACCAGGGACTTTTAAAAATATTTAAAAAAATTTTATTCCCTACATAATACATACAAAAGCTTTTAACTTTGACCTCGGTTATTATAGCTTGTACATTTAAAAAAATAATACTTCAAGAGATTAATACAAAAAATTGGACCTTGAAATACATAAAATAAATTTAAGTGAAGACTCGAAAAAAAAAGTTAAGAATAATAGCAATACATATCGCCATTTGATAGAATACAAATTTATTTACGACATTTGCATAATACCGTCAAAGTTTTTCGGTGCAAAACCATACATGACAAACACACCACCCATCCTGGAGAGCTTGGAGTGCCTAGTCTACTCCCCCAAAATACTCTCCAAGTTGACATCCCCTTATTGCCATTTTAAACTTACTCCCTTTCTTCTACTTTAACAAAAAAAAAAACCTCCAACAAAAGTATATCTGCAAAAGTATAAAGCAAGGCCAAATAAACCCCCATTTATCTTTTAATTTGTCTTTACTATGGCAAAATAAGCCACGATTCGTATAAAATATCTGTCGTCGCCAGGGATGTACCCAGGGTTTCATTTTTGGGGGGGGGGGGGGGGATTGTAAGTTTGGAAAAAAAATTTCGGGGGGAAGGGGGGGGGGGGGGCTCCGCTCCTCCCCTTCCCCGAAATTTTTTTTTGGGGGGGAGGGGCGGAGCCCCCTTTAATTTTTGAAAACGTTAAAAAAGCAGGGATAAACGTAGATAAAGCTGTATAATACACTGTTTTTGGCCTAATAACGTATTATCTAATGTTTTTAGCGGTAAAAACATGTTTTCTTAGTTAAAAATTACATTAGCACACATTGGCAGAGCCTGGATTTCACAAAAAAGGAATTTAGAGACCTTTCAGACCCCTTGGCTACACCCACATTGTAAACCAAAGCACATGAGCAGCATCTCGACTCCATGTTTTTTAGGGTACCTACCTATATGAAAAAATCCGAGCCAATGCTATAGGCGGCTGGAAAATTTAGGGGGGAGGTACATAAATCAACCAATATGATTGTTTGTTTTGCTTTCTGTGTAGTACTTATTACTTATAAAAATATTGTACTAACTTTGAAATAACATTAGCATTAGGCAAGATAAATAGCGAGATATATGTATGTATACTATAGAAAGTGACCGCTGAGCGAAGCGAAGCGGAAAAAATTTTTGGTTTTTGGGGGTCAATTGTGGTACTAAAATTATTTTATAGTTTGGCGCCGAGCGATTAGCGAGGCGCTAGAAAATTTTGAATTTTTAGCCTCTGAAAACCCCCAAATTTTACTATCTGGCGACCATTTCGGGGGAGGGGCGGCCGCCCCCCCTGGTTACGTCCCTGACTGTCACTCATTTTATATTTCACACAGCACTTTATTTCTTACTGCATAATGAATCACAGTCACATATTTAACAACGATTGTGGCTTATTTTGCCGTAGTAACGACGATTTGTTTTTGAACTATTTTTAAATATTTATTCTTTATGCTATTATAAAGCATAGCAGAACTGTACGCAATTTATGGTGGCAACACGACAAGAAAACAAGAAACACAGCAAACAGATATATATATATATATTTACTCTGAAGATTTTTAATTTAAAATTAAATTAGCGTTTTTCACTGTTTTCCTTTTAAAATCAAGATGATAATGTAAAATATTGCAGTTGGAAGAAAAATAATGCAAGACATCAAATCTTGAGTTTCGTGCTTTCTAATTCGGGTATAACCAGCTGCCACTTTCTCACCATAAGATAAGGCAAAGCGGAGGGTTGTACTCCCAAATTTCCAAATGTTCCAAAATTAGAAAGCAGTAGGTCAGATCCCAAGAAACAAAGAGAATAAATTGAGTGGAAAAAATATTGGCAAATAATTTATAAACCTAACTCCATTATGATCTAAATCTGTTAAGGGCTTTGAACAGAAAACGGGGCTTACCACGCAGAGATCCTGAAGCCTGCTTCTCATTTTAGGCACTGAGGCCAGATTGTCTTCTATCTTCCGTTCCTCCACCACTAAAGACAAACGGCTGTCCAGATTGCTATCCAATGGCTCCACTTTCCAACCACCTTCACCGTCGAATTGCAGCAAGTGCGTGTGAAATTTCCTGAAAAGCAAAATATTAAATTAAAGTATACCATAACAAAATATTATAAAATGATATTCATTTGAATTAAAATAATACAACAACAATAACCAGCAACCGGTGTTATATTGGAACACCAAATAAAATTAATTTACGTCAAAAACAGTTTTATTAATGTTTTTAAACATAAAGTGCCCCGGTTAGATTTAAACACGGAAAGCCCACTAAAACCCAATTTATACTTTCCCAAAACAATAAATTTAAAAGCCTCATCTTTACCCCAAAGTGTTTCTGCAAGATTTTTCTTAACTAGCTAACCCCTAGCTTTCTACAGGGAGGGGTTAACCAAGGTGAAAAATTTTGAAACCTAGAGAGGGGTCACGTGGGATCCAATCTCCGAAGCAAAATATTTTTAAGCCATTAAAGGTTTAATAATTGTTTTTGTATACGATAGTAAACATTTTATTGGATCAAAAAGCAATACTTGTATAAAAAAGTTGTAAAAACATGAATTTGGTTTAAAAGCTCACATTTGTGGAAGAAAATTAAGTATAAAAAAGTACTTAAATTTTTTCAAGGTGGGAGGGGGAAGGAGAAGGTCAGATTTCAAATTTCAGAGGGGGGCGCGGGGTAAAAAATTCGAAAATTTGGGGAAAGAGAAGGCCCCGTAGATTTTTTTTAGGAGGGAGGGCGAAGGGGTCTGAAATTTCGAGGCTGGGGGGGGTAGACCTCCACCCTACTCCCCCTTCCCAACTCTATGCTTATGTATGTTTGCTTACCATAGGGATGGACGATGGGTGACAGTTAGAAGGGTTATTCCGGATGCTTTTTGCCGCCTCGTATATTTTCCCTTCCACATAGATGGAAACGGCGCTTGTGCATTCGTCCAAAATCGCGAACCGAGGCCGGTGGTAAAACACTCTGAAAATAAATTTCGTCCATACTCTGATATAAAGAGTCACAAAAAGTTTAATTTTAACGTGACTCTGACTCATAAGGTTTAGAATCATTTGTCTATAAGATAAGACTCATAGTGAGCGACGATTTTTTTTAATACTAAACATAAACGCAGGAGTAACGAAGGTGTAATTAGCTCGCAACAAAGGCTAAGAACATCACTATTGTGCATGTAGTTTACTACGCTACAGGTTAGAAATTAAGAAGATCTATAGGTAAAATACTCGTAGCTGAAAACGTAGGCGTGGTTAATTTTTTCTACTAGCGTAGGGTAGTGCATTTAATTTCGGCACTTTTTTGTTTTTCCAATGTAACTTTTTAGTGTATGGCCCGATTTTCATGTTTGATAGCTCATTTTGAAGCTTTCACGATACTTTGTTGCGTCACAAAAGTTTCACTGTACGAAAATATTTTTTTTAGTTAATTAAATCAGTTTTTAAAAAAATGGAAAATTGTCGAAATTAAATATGTGCATTTAATTTCGGCACTTTACAAACAATCGATTGTTTCTCAGTAAAAAAATGATCATTTTCAAAAATTTAAAAGCCTATCATTATCTTCAGACAGTTTTCTTTAATTTAAGCTTCTACTTGTTGTTCAACGTGTAACTGGCAAAAAGTTACAGCTAAAATGCCAAATGGTATCAAAATAAGCAAAATTTGCGAAAAAATTCATTTAATTTCGTAACTTTTTAAAAGGAACCTTTTAATCTAGTTTAATTGCAGTGCTATGACCCCTACACATTTCAACGGTGTCTTTTAACTATTTGCAACTACAATTTAACATCCGACCACAATCGGTTTTTACCTACAGCATATGAGTGCCGAAATTACACTATTTTATTTTATAACGATTGCTCACCACAGACGCAACGTAGAACCACGGGGACTAAAAATTCGGAAAATGAGTAAATTTTTACGGGACAGTTTAATTTTTAAACCAATTTATTGCGTAATCATGAAATGCCCATGTTCTAAAAACGAGTAACAAATTTATTTTTTATAAATTACATAATTTCACATGAAAATATCATAACGTAACAAATAAAAAGCTCACGACAGTCATTTACATATAATTAGCTCTCATTTGAGCTATCAAACGTCGTATTCCGTCCAGGATTACCAAACATATAGTCCAAAATCAAAAATGCCCAATTGGAAAAAGTGCCGAAATTAAATGCACTACCCTATATTCAAATTCACGCAACGATTTAACAGTGTAAACAATTTCAATCGCTTCCGGCCGTTGATCCTCACCCCGAGAGTCTTACTGTAAGATTGTAAATGCAATTCTGACTTTACCGCACGAACAATAGTTGGAACAGTGCCGAGACATGGTTTTTCTATTGCGTTGATTAGTCGATTTTGTGGACGAAAAACTATTCTGAGCTACTATTAATCGTTACAAAAAGGCGAGAGTCGCAGCTACGCCTACGACAATTTTACCTATAGCCATATCTAACAGACCTGTGCGTTGCCCCCCGGGTTTTATTCGGGAAAAAGGCCCCCCGGGGACAATAAAACAGGGGGCGAGCAGGGAGAAAGAAAAAAAAAAAGAAAAAAAAACACAAAAAAATAAAAGAAAAAAAGGACTAAAAAAAAAAAAAAGAAAATTAAGTAAAAATAGATCTAGAATGGACTAAAATGACTTAAAATCGACAAAAAAACTGCAAAAATTCCGCGACAAATAGGTCAAAAATGGCACAATAATTTTTTAATACTTTTTTTATTTTTGGGCGCCGGTTCGGGGGCTCAACTACTAAATTCCAAGGAGGGAAAACATTTCCAGACCGTGCACAGGTATTTGACTGCACTGGTATTCATGAAATTTTATTTCAGTCCGAAAGAAAATTTTATAAATATGAGTTAAAAAATTCCGAAATCGACCTCTTTTTGAAGCTTTTAAAAAGAGAAATAAAATAAAAAGGAAAAAAAACAGCGAAATTTAAATAAAAATAGGTCAAAAATGGCTAAATTGCGTTAAAATAGGTTAAAAATTGCAAAGTTTTTTCAAAAATAAGTCGAAAATCAACAATAATTTTTTTAGTCTTTTTCATTTTGGGGGCAATAAACGAGCTGGCCACAGCCACTAATATAACGGAACACCGGCAATAAAACGGAGGGAGGGGCACAGTCATTAATATAACAGGGAGGGCATTTTGAGATGGCGCAGGTCTGCATCTTAGTGATATTCACTCTAGCAAACAAATTTCCAATAAAGAGTTTGAAATGAGAATACGGCTGGAGCCGTAAAAACAGGAAGCTTGGAGCGGAGAGTTTAAAATAACTAAAACCTGCTTAACTTATTTTTTAAACGGGATCGAATTTTATTTTTTATTTAAAGCGCCAGATTTTTCATTTTTCTGAGTTCCCGAAATTTCTGCAATGGCACCACAAGTTCT
>JASAMX010022376.1:0-10989 GCA_030248175.1 Microlaimidae sp. YZB2_3
AAATTTGATTTGATCAACGACCCTAAAACAAAATACACTTATAAAACATCTTTATACCTAAATCAGACCCGTAAACTTGATTTTTGTGGTTATTTTTGAGATTTGAGCTTTTAATGAAGAGTTATGAGCCAATATATACCCAAAAATGACCTTTTTTGGAAAGTATAATTTATGTTATTAAGAAAAAATTTTTATACAAGCCTTTAATCAAATTAATATTATTTTTTTCATATTACCAAGTGTCTGGCAGTTACAAATGTACTTTTATTTTTTTATTGAAACTACCAATTTTTTTATAATAACCGTTCAAATACCCATAAAATTTAGTTGTGAAAAAATCTACATTTTTGAAAAAACAACACAACTTCTTTTAATAAACATCAATTATAGTTCAATTTTTTTGTTTTTTAGGTTTTGCTTAGGCTTGGGAATAATAAATTGGTAAAAAACTAAATTTAAATCTGCGTTTAAAGCCAAACAAATTTTGTTGTCCATTTTTGTGGTGACCCATGTAACTTTGAAATTTTCAGTTTTTTCTAAATTTTTTTGAGTTTTTTAGACTCTTCTACTATAGTTAAAACATAGCTTTTAATTCAATTTGTTTGTTTACAATTTTTTAACTAACATCATAAATTGCATATGCAAAAAAGGACATTTTTTTTGGTATAAATTGGTTGATAACTCTTTTCAATAAGCTAAAATCTTAAAAATAAAGTCTGCGTGTCCAATTTAGTGTACAAAGATGTTTTATAAGTGTATTTTATTTTAGGATCGGTTAAATCGAATTTTGCGACGCGTATGGAATCATAGGTGTTTTTTTCTCACGGGGGGGACAGGAGGGGTGTACTCCTCTCTTAGAGCCAATTTTGGACCCTCTCTGTAGAAAGTTCTAGGGGCCCCCCCCCCCCCCCCTACCTCCCCCCTTCGGGTGACCTATGATATTCATGTTTTACACCGTTTTTATACCAGAATATCGCTTTTTATTCAATAAAATGCAGTTATCCTATAAAAAGAATAATTATTAAAGTTATAATGGTTTAAAACTTTTTTGCTTTGGACACCGGACTCCACCTGACCCCCCTCTAGATTTCAAAATTTTGCACCCCGAGTCCACCCCTCCTAAAAGCTAGGGGGTTCCGGACCTCCCTGGGACCCCCCCTCCTAGAATTCAAAATTTTACCCCGGGTAACCACCCCCTAGCTTCCCGACCGTTCTCACCTATGGTCACATGCAAGGGTGTAGCCAGGGGGGTTATGGGGTTGTAAAGTAACCCCCTCCCTTTTTGGGCTGGATGAGGTAAAAATTTGGGGGTCCTAAGAGAACAAAATTTAAAAAATTTTCTCGCGCTTTGCTTTGCTCAGTGCTCCACACTTATATACCTTTTTACAACTTTTAAGTGGTTTTTAATGAATTTTAAAGACAATTTTAAAAATTGTTTTCGTGCTGTCGCACGATTTAATGTTATACCTTTTTAAACCTAAATATTTTCAAGTTTAACTTAAAAAAACAATGCAAATAACAGCAAAAAGAATCACTTAGCGCGAAGCGCAAAATTTTTTTACCCTTTTTAATGTCTTTTTTATGGTATTTTGAAAATTTGGAGTACAACCCCATGGTGTCCAGAAATTTGATCGCCAGCACTTGATCGCCAAGCATTTGACCGCCAGCATTTGATCGCTGTTCACTTGATCGCCAAGCATTAGACCGCTAAGCAGTTGATCGCCGCAGGATTGCGTATGAATTTTATGCAAATTTCTTGTTTCCCTTCAACTCCAGCAAATCAACACAGCACCACAACTAAGTGTAAACTCGCAAAAACTATTGTGAACTCCCCACAATTACGTTACGGCATTTTTTGTTGAGTTTGCCAGTTTCCAGGGTTTCCATCAACCCTGGTGTGGTCCGTCCGGCACGCCTCTCGCCTTGCTCACCCCCTCTTCCCACTCCCGGAAATTACGGAAATTAAATTACGTTACGGCATCATCTTTTTTATTGTAAAATTTTGCTTGTGACAAAAAATATTTTCAAGAACACATTGTTAATTAAGAATTTATCATAATAGGGTTCAGCTGGTTTTAAGGTTTGGCTTAGGCGTAAGAAAAACTAATGTTTTAGTCTTTATAAAAGAACAAACTATTCATTAAATATTAATTTATCATGGTTTTTAGCTTTGGTTTAGGAAAAATAACGGTTTTAAATAACAAACCATTAAATATACATTTCATGAAAACTTTAGTTTGGTTTTCAGGTTTTGCTCAGGCTCAGGAATAAGTTTCTTCTGGACATTAAATAACAAATCATTTATTTTGTTTTCGATTTTACGTTAGGCTTAGACAAATTTAGATTTTTGATTCGTCATTTTGACAAGGCAATGTTGTTTTGGCAACAAAAGACTTTTACTGCCAAAACAGTATTGCCTTGTTTAAATATTTTTTTAAATTTGTTAAAATTATGTTAGGTGAAGTTTTTATTATTTTAGTGGTGACTTTATACTACTTAGTACTTTGGTGGAGAGTTTTAATGTGTGCTTTAATGCAACACGAACTGCGGCGATCAAATACTCGGCGATCTAATGCTCAACGGTCAAGTGCGCGGCGATCAAATGCTGGCGGTCTAATGCTCGGCGATCAAGTGCTGGCGTTCAAATTTCCTAGAATCAACCCCATACAACCCTCCCCCCTTTTGAAAAATTTGTATGGAGTACAAATTTCCCCCCTTTCTGAAATTCTGGCAACGCGCCTGGTCACATGGACCACCAAAAACATGGCCAACAAAATTTCTTTGGCTTTAAACACGGATTTAAATTCAGTTTTTTACGGTTTATTATTACTAAACCTAAGCAAAACCTAAAAAACAAAAAATGAAATATAATTGATGTTTATTAAAATAAGTTGTTTTTCAAAAATGCAAGTTTTTTGGAACTAAACTTTGGTGGGTATTTAAGCTGATACTATAAAAAATTAGTAGCTACCATGAAAAAAAAAAAGAAAGTATATTTATAAGTGCCAGACACTTAGTAATACGAAAAAATAATATTAATTTGATTAAAGGCTTAATAAAACAATTCCTTAATAACAAATTGGTACAAGTTCCATCCATACCTGTACCAAAATTCGATTTGACTGATCTAACAGTAAATACTGTAAAACATTTTTATAGCCCAAATAGAACACGTAGACCTCATTTTTGTGGTTATTTTTGAGATTTAAGCTATTGGTAAAAAGTTATGAGCTAATTTATACCCAAAAAATGGCCTTTTTCAGCAAGTGCAATTTATGATGTAAAGAAAAAATTTGTAAACCAACAAACTAAATTAAAAACTATGTTTTAACAATGCTAAAAGTCTGAAGAACTCAAAAATTTTTAAAAAAATAAAAATTTTGAAAGTCACATGGACAACGAAAACCATGGACAAAATTTTTTTTGACTTTAGACGCTAATTTAAACTTAGTTTTTCACCAATTTATTGTTCCTAGGCCTAAGCAAAACCTAAAAATTAAACAAAATTATAACCAATTAATTTTTTTTATTAAAATAAGTTGTTTTTGAAAAATGTTAGTTTTTTCACAACTAAAATTTGGTGGGTATTTGAACAGTTACTATAAAAAATTGGTAGTTAGGTACCATGAAAAAAAAATATATTTGTAACTGTTAGACACTTGGTAATACCAAAAATATATAACACAAGAGAATGTCCGACTGTACACTAAATTTTTGACCAAAATTTTGCGAGAAAAGTCCCACTTTTGAATTTGTGTGCGACTTTTCTAGCAAAAATCCGCCATTTTCTGCTAGTTTTTCCGCGCTGCGATTATTAACACAGTGTTAGTTTTCTCGCAGTGGGGACTGCGACTTCTTTCGCAGTCTATGCTGCTTTATTCGCACTGCAATTATTTTCGCACTGCGAGCCTGGCCGCGCAACAAAAAAAATACAGACGCTGGTAGTCATTTTCAAAGGAGTAAAACACTTTGGAACTTGTTTTATTTAATTTTAAAACGTTCGAAAGTGATTTTATTTTATTAAAACTAAAAAGTTTTAACATCTTAAGGTATAAAAACGACTTTTACACATTTAAACACAAAATTTTCGCTTTGCTTTGTTTTTATTTTTTTTTGTTGCGCGGCCAGGCTCGCAGTGCGAAAATAATCGCAGTGCGAATAAAGCAGCATAGAGTGTGAAAGAAGTCGCAGTCCCCACTGCGAGAAAACTAACACTGTGTTAAAAATCGCAGCGTGGGAAAACTTGCAGAAAATGGCGGATTTTTGCGAGAATTCGAAATTGGAAAGTTCGACTTTTCTCGCAAAATTTTGGTCAAAAATTTAGTGTACAGTCGGACATTCACTTGTGTTATATATTTTTGGTAATACTAAAAAAATAATATTAATTCAATTAGAAGCTTAATAAAAAAATTTTCTTAATAACATAAATTGTACATGCCAAAAAAGGGCAATTTTTGGGTACAAATTGGTTCACAACTTTTTTTAGAAGCTCAATTTCAAAAAATAACCACAAAAACGAGGTCCACGTGTTTGATTTATACTATAAATAAACATGTTTTACAATTTGTAATTACTTTTGAATCGGTCAAATCGAATTTTGGTGCACGCATGGAGTGGAGATGGAACTTGTTTGGGTACGATTCCCATCATAGCTGTTTTTGGTCGGGTCCGCTAGGGGGGGTCCACTAGGGGGGTCCACCCCCGGGTGGAAGGCCAAAATTTTTTAGGGGGGGTCCAGGGGGTCCGGACCCCCCTGGCTTTTTAGGGGGGGTTGACCCCGGGTGCAAGATTTCAAATTTAGGGGGGGTCAGGGGGGTCCAATTTTTTAACAAAATTTTTTTAACTCAACAATTTAAGTGTTTTTAGGTCTAATATTGAATTTTATGTATTAAAACAGCTTATTTAGGCCTAAAAAGTGTATTTAAACACTGTTTTTAACTAAAAAACCGTGTTTTTGACAGTAAATAAAAAAATATACTTCCAAATTGATTGGGAGGGGGAGGTCAGCCTTGCTAGGGGGGGTCAGACCGGACCGCTCTTGAGCTTTGGGGAGGAGGGGGGCCCTGAATTTTTTCTAGGGGGGGGGGTCCAAAATTGGCTTTAGGGAGGGGTGCACCCCTCTGTCCCCCCATAAAAAAACACCTATGATTCCCATACGCGTCCCAAAATTCAATTCAACTGATCCTAAAGTAAAATATACTTATAAAACATCTTTGTGCACTAAATCGGACTCATAGACTTCGTTTTTGCGGTTATTGTTGAGACTTAAGCTTATCTAAAAGAGTTATGAACCAATTTATACCCAAAAAATGACCTTTTTTGGCATATTGCGATTTATGATGTTAATAAAAAAGATTTTTAACAAACAAAAATAAATTAGTCTAAAGAACTCAAAAAATGTAGAAAAAACTAAAAATTTAAAAGTGGCATCATGGACCACCAAAAACATGGACAACAAAATTTGTTTAGCTTTAAACGCGGATTTAAACTCAGTTTTTTTACCGATTTATTAATTCTAAGCCTAAGCAAAACCTAACAAACAAAAAAATTGAGATATAATTGATGTTTTTTAAAATAAGTGGTTTTTCACGAATGCCAATTTTTTCAGAACTAAACTTTGGTGGGTATTAAAGCTGTTATGATAAAAAATTGGTAGCTACTATGAAAATAATAAAAATATATTTATAACTGCCAGACATTTGGTAATACAAAAAAATAATATTAGTTTTATTAAAGGCTTAATAAAAAATTTTTCCTAATAACATAAATTATACATTCCAAAAAAGGTCATTTTTGGGTATAAATCGGCTCATAACTCCTAACGAAAAGCTAAAATCTCAAAAATAACCACAAAAATCAAGTCTACAGGTCAGATTTAGGGTATAAAGATGTTTTATAAGTGTATTTTACTTTAGGGTCGGTCAAATCGAAATTTGACACGATTCTAGGAAATTTGAACGCCAGCACTTGATCGCCAAGCATTTGACCGCCAGCATTAGAACGCCGCGTACTTGAACGCCGAACATTTGACCGCCAAGCATTAGACCGCCGCAGTACGCGTTGCTTTAAAAAAGACGTTAAAACTCGCCACCAAGATAGTATACAAACAAAGCAATGTTTTTTGGCAATAAACAATGAGTCAAAAATCTACCGGTTTTCTAAACCTAAGCAAAACCTAAAATCAAAGAAAAAAAATTAAAGAATGGTTAATTCTTTATTGATTAACCTGTCGAACCTGAACCTAAACGAAACCTAAAAATCAAACTAAATTTTCATAATAAATTTATATTTATTTGCTTGCTTTTTAAGATAAACATTTTTCCTAAGCCTAAGCAAAACCTAAAAATTAAACAAAAAATGTAAATTCAAAATGTAAATTAAATTGTAAAAAATAGTTTGCTCTAAGTGCAAAACTAAAACTTTGTTCTATAAAAACTAAAACTAAATTCATAATTAACAATGTATTGTTGAAGATGATTCTTTTTTGTCATGAGCAAAATTTTGCGACTAAAATGATGCAGACGAATTGACGTTTTTGCGGGGAGTTCACGATAGTTTTTAGGAGTTTATACTGTCTTAGGGTAGGCGTAAAAGCCTGAGCACCCGGACGGACTGACGGAAATCAATAGGGTAAAAGCCGGACTGACGGACCGTCTAAAAATTCAAATATCTTGAGAAATACGCAAGTTCTACAGAAAATAAACATATTTTTGTCATCCACAGATCAAATGCTTTATGTTTATGTAGTTATTTAGGTATTTTGTTCAATATTTAAAAAAATAAAATCTTCTGGGTTTTTTTGACATGGGTATTTTTGTCACAATTACAGTAACCCTTTAAGAAAATAGAAAAGGGGCGTGAAACAAGGAATATCACACTTATATGCTGTTATTTAAAAAATAAAAATTTTTAATGGTAGCATATAAACTAAAACGTAAAAAAAATTGAATCTTATTAATTGATACTTACGTTTTTGGGAATTTTAATGAATTAGAGTAAAACATAAGATTGGTAAAATATTACCCGGGCGGAAAAAAGTAAGTTTCTGTTTTGTGACAGGGAATTAATATTAATATTATTGGAATAAAAAAAAACATTTTGTTTTTTTAAAGTTTTAGTTTGGTAAAAAAACTAATTAATTTTATTAATATCATGTTTTGAACATTTTTTAATAGTTTTCGACAAGTAAATAAATAGTAAAAAGGGAAAGAAAAATAGGCTTAAAGTTTCGAATATTTTTTTGAACTACTTTATAAGGTTGAAAATTTAATAAGTAATTTTTGTGTTCGTAAAAAGTAAACTTCATAGCGCATTGTATTTTTCGTTAACCGACCGGCTGTTTGTATTTTAATTTAGTTTTTTCCACCACACCGATCTGCTTTAAAAAACGACTGGTATGAAAATAATGCTTTTAGATAAGTTTGAAGTAAATACTTAGTAAGAATTATAGCTAAAAACTTAACAAATTTAGAAATAGGAAAAGATTTAAATGTTATTTCTTAGTTTTTTTACTTTGTGTAATAAAAAATTTGTATCCATGGCGACACGACTTATTGATTGTGTTGATGCAATATTGATTCTCTGTCTATACGTAATACTGTCGGCTATTAAAATGTAATTCTAAAACTGCTTTAAAACTGTTTAACGATCAAATTAAAAAAATCTTTATCATAGTTTTAAAATAGTTCATGCAAACAATTCATTGTTTGCTTAAGTTTGTTTTGTTCTGGATTGCCTGTTTGTTGCTTTTATTGTGGGTTAAAGATGAATTCAAAGGTACTGTGTAAGCTAATTTCGCAGCAGTCGAACTTCTAACGAATCGAGAGTTAATTTTCAATAAATTAATATGCATATAAATTTAGAGATTTAAAATGATTATAAATATAATTAGGAAAAATTTTTGACTACAAAATGGCTTCTGCATAATATAAGCAAGTGAAGCATTTAAGAGTGAATTTAATATAATTCATTTACAGTCTGAATTTTAATACAATTTTAAATGCATTGCCTGGCATTTTTCTGATTCAAATGCGAGGGAAATTTACAGTCAACCAAATTGATATGAAACCATGGACAAAAGATCCCACTTTTTTGGTGTATTTAGAAACCATAAAATAACTATTTATTTAATGATTTTTATATGCGCAAACAGGATGTATTATATTGAAATATAACTAATTACTTAAAACAAATGATTTAGAGATGATAATGCTTTTTAAAATAAGAAAAATAGAACAGTCAAAAATTAAAAAATTAAAATAACCATGCGAACTAAAAACCTGGAAGATTTTATTTTTTTTAATATAGAAAATCAACTTTTAAAACCTAATACATATTTTGTAGAATGCCATAAGCATCAATTTAATGTGTTTACTTCATAATTTTATGCAGTATTTATCGAGATATTAGCGTTTTTCGATGGTCCGGCGGTCCGGCTTTTAGCTCTTCGATTTCCGTCCGTCCGTCCGGGTGGTCCGGCTTTTACCCCTACCCCTGTCCTAGTGCTGTGTTGATATAGTTCTCTTTCGTTGGCGGAAAACAGAAATTTGCATAAAATTTATATGCAATCCTGCGGCGGTCAAATGCTTGGCGTTCGAATGTTGGGCATTCAAGTGCGCGGCGTTTTAATGCTGGTGGTCAAAAGCTCGGCGATCAAGTGCTGGCTTTCAAATTTCCGGACACCTTTAAGACGCGTATGGGAATCCTTCCAACACATTCTTCAAGCTTATATTATAAATTTGTTAAATTAAATTTATCAAAGGTCGTTTTACACAAGAAACACAACAAAGAGCTCAAATAAAATTGAATTAATAAATTCACATCCAGAGTTAGGCCGGAATTCGCAGCGGGGTAAACACGGTGCAAACACCGTGTTAGTGTATTCGGTGTAAGCACCATGTAAACTACCAACCACGGTATTTTTGGGTGCTAGCACGGTGTTAGTTAATCCGGACAAGTTACAGTAGGTTTCGCGACTAATTTTATTTTTTTTGTTCGAAAAATTCCTTGTTTAGTATACATTTACAATATTTTGTTCTGCCACTTTTTACATAAATTTGCAATTATTTAATAGAAATTTAAAAGTTTATCAGTTTTTTATACAAATAATTCCTCTAAATTTTGCTTTTTACATCTTTTTTTATCGTTTAATGAAATTTTAACAGAGTTAGCCCCAGGTATGCCGAAACCTACTGTAATTTGTCCGGATTAACTAACACCGAGCTAGCACGAGGATTATTCCTCTTTGTGAATTCCGGCCTAAAACAAAAACACTGAGTGAGTCATCATTCGAATTACTGAGTTAATAAGGCAAGCACTAAAAGACACCTACCACACCTACTACACCGACGGACCCACCGAGGGGTGAAAGTCCTCTTGTTACTAAAAATTTCCCTAAGCAACTTAAGCAAAACCTTAAAATCAAGCTAAATTTAATGTTTTGCTTGATTTTGAGGTTTTGCTTAGGTTGGTTAGGTCGGTCGGTGTAGTAGGTGTGGTAGCCGTGGCAAGCACTAAAAGACACCTACCACACCTACTACACCTACCACACCGACGGACCGACCGAGGGGTGAAACACTCTGTGGATTATTATGGACGTCTAAGCGATGTCCATGGATACAAAATAATGGATACATTGGACAACAAAATACTGATTCATTTTATTTTTTCTAAGCCTAAGCAAAGCCTAAAAATCAAGCTAAACTGTATTATGAGGCATTTTTATTAAATTAATCCCATTTTTTAAATCTTAATTTTTTTTTCACGACTGAATTTTGATTTATTTTTAAGCGGTGTTGTACAAAATTGGTGAAGACCAGAAAAAAAGTAAAAAAAATTTTAGAACCACCAGACTCTTGACAATCTAACAAATATTCATTCATATTGGTTAAAGCACTTTAAAAAAATTTTCTTAACAGCATAAAATGTACCTTTAAAAAAGGTTATTTTTTGGCTATAAAACACCATTTATTTTCTTAAAGGGTAGTTTAATCACATTTTAATGCCCAAAATTAAGATCGCAAAGTCAGAATTGACCTAGAAACATGTTTTTTATTTATGTTTGTTGGGTGGAATTCTCAAACTGATTTTTGGTACACGTTTAGTACTTGTACCGTTATAAGTTAACCTTAACCTTTAAGGATACATTAAACTTTCATTTTAAACATTTATAAACACTATAATAAACATTTGAGACTATCAATCAGACTTAATAATAATAATTATAATAATAATAATAAAGTTAAAAAAGCAAAAAAGTCAAGCCGCGCGGACGGTTGTTCACCGATGGTCGGTGAACGGTCGGTGGATGGACGGCGGATGGTCGATCCACAGAGTGTTTCACCCCTCGGTTGGTCCGTCGGTGTGGTAGGTGTAGTAGGTGTGGTAGGTGTCTTTTAGTGCTTGCCGTAGCCGTTAATAAAGGCAAACACTAAATTCCACCGACTCCGACTCCGACTCCGTCCAAAATCTACCGTAACTTACCGTAGTTCTTAACATTATGCAAATTTTGTCATTGTTGAATTAATTATGAATTTTCGTGCAATAAAAATGGAAAATAGTAAGATTTTGAAATGCAGAAGTTTTTAACACCTTTAAAAGATTTTTAATAAAATTCTTTTTGGAATCTGGAAAGATTTTTTTTGGTGTCTGGAAAGATTTTTTTCTGCATAATATGTTCCAAAATAAATATTATCTTATTTTTTTATGCAGTAATAAATAATTCGGCATTTTAGAATTTTTTAAGTTTTTTAGGATTTTATTTTGATATTTAGGTTTCGCTTAGGCTTAGGGAAAATAAAGTTTATTGCTTAATTTTTTATTGCAAAATTTTGTAACATAAAAACATCTTTTATAATTATTTGTTAGAACTAACGTTTCAATTAAAAAACACAAAATCGTAAATCATTAACCTGAACCAAACCCTAAATTGTAAATTCACATGAAAAATCTTTAACAGCATACACACTAACTGAACGAGAAAATTACATA
>JASAMX010022379.1:0-15558 GCA_030248175.1 Microlaimidae sp. YZB2_3
TTCTTCTTAAAAAAAAACCTTCCATTTTTGACTGGGTCCATTTTTTACGCAGACCCGTCTGCGTAAAAAACGCATAAACGCATCCATTTTTTAACGATCATTTGAAAGTGAACTGGGTTCGTTTTTATCATTGGAAAGGTTCGTTTTGATCATCGGAAAAATGGTCTGAGTCCGTTTTATCATCGGAAAGGTCCGTTTTTGTCATCGGAATGGTGGACTGGGTCCGTTTTTTTTGGACCCAGTCCACTTTCCAATGATCAAAACGGATCCAGTCCAAAGTGGACCGGGTACAAAAGTTTTGTGAATAGCACGGTAAACCTTTAAAACTGCAATTTTGTTTGAAATATGTTTAAAAAAAAAATTATTTATCATGGGTGACGTGGGAGCGAAACGAGGCGGTTTAGCCCTAATGGCGGCGTGCCAGACATAATTAGAAAACGTAGGTTTATTATTATTCTATCGCTCATATCTTAAAATCAACAGTCACCCTTCGATATGGATTCACCAGACATAAAAGTGACCTCATTGGAAAACGCAGAGAGTTGTCAACTTTCTTATGAACAACTTTTTTAATTTTGGTTCTTGTTACTGATTTATTGACTAAGACCCTTCTTCAATGCAGAGAGGAAAATCACACTTAGAAGACGGCTTTGTCGTCTTTGTGATTCTAACACTAGTTCCTCATCTTAATTGGGAAGCTACATTGTACCGACCGGAATAAGTCTAATTAACCCTTCTATCCACAATGGCTGCAAGCTCTTGCTGGCTGTCAGACGTACTTTTTTTTTAAATGCAGCCGGACTTCATAGACTGGCTGTCTAACATTTTTTGACTATAGACAGAGGCCAGTCCAGGGCCCATATGCAGAAATGTGACTAGGGCTTAAGTCCATTTTTGGAGGTTTATTTCTCTAAAGTGACTGAAGCTGAAACCGTAAAATTTTTAATATCCTGTTCTAGGTACCCTATATATTTATGGTATGAAGCTATTTTTACAATAAATAATACCAAAATTTGTAAATAAACCTTGGAATATTGAGTCTAACTAGTAGTCCCATCTCTGCATATGAGCCCAGGACTAAAAAAACCTGTTTCCGTTTCCAGTTTGCACAATATCTGTTTATCAAAACAAAATACAATGTAAACAAAGGATAATTTCGGCTTTATTTAAAACGTTCCAAAATTAAAAAGTCTTAAAGACTACCAGCAAAAATTTCAATGAGAAACCTACAACCAGTGCGATGACAGTCACTTCTACTACAACTGCACCAAAAAAACCACCCAATTCACAAATATCCACAAAAACCCATACAACCAAGATATTGCAGTTCAGCTGTAATGAAATTTCAAATAAAACCAATTGTTTTACGTGCGAAGTGGCTCTTTTAAAAATTTTGTCTTTAATTTCTAATAAATAGTTCATCGAAAATTATTTTGATATCATTATTCTCTAAAGAATATTACAAATAAAATGATAGTTTAATTGTAAAATTTAATTAATGATTTCTAAAGTTATGAATAATTTTATAATGTGCTAAAGTTAAAGTCAACGAAAAACAACAGGATAATTTTTATTTCAGTTTGTACATTTAGAGTTTTTTTGGTTAATTGGCAGTTAGGTTTCAGCTCTCGATTTTTTAGACAATATTAAAAGTAATTTTCTTGATGATAGAAATGCCAAATTTTGTTTTTTAGTGCTAAACCCTAAGCAACTTCAGCAATAAACATAAATTTCAGCTGCTCAAACAAAAAAATCTTGCTCTGAGATTATATAAAATAACAAAAGTTAAAATTAATGTGTTAAATTTATTATTACATTGGAAATATAATTTTGACAATAAAAAAATGCGGTTATTCTTTGGTCGACTTTAACATTAGAGCTATATACAAATAGTCATAACTACTTAAAAAATCAATTAATTTTTAAGGTCTATCATTTTATTTGTGTATTCTTTAAAAAGCAATAATACCAAAATAATTTTTGATGAACTACTGTATAAATTATTAAAGAGTTTTAACTTATTAATCAAATAAAAATTTTAGAAATAATTAAAACTAAGTACAGCATTAAATTTTACAGTATTTTATGAGTTTAGTAATAGGTTAATTTTTACAATTGCTTTATGGGTTCGTTAGTTATGACTTGTTTTATAAGCAAAACCATAATTACAAACTTGTTTTGCAGTATTTGTTTTAAGTTTATTTAAAATTTTTTTTTCTAAATTCCCGTTTTTAATTTTTTTAAATTCATTTATTTTTTTAACCGTCCATGTGTAGAGTTACACATGGCCCCTGATTTGACAATGCCTTGTTAAAATCGTGAATATATGATGAATAAACGTTATAAGCTATTTTTTATTGTCGCTTGGTGTTTAAATTACTGATATTCGTTATTTAGTGTACTTAAAGTTAAATATTAACGTTATCCACCATCCTAACTTTTTTTTGTTGAACCTTGGTTCAACCATGATGATGAAAGTGAATGACTGAAAAATAAAACTTTGAAAACAGCACATAGAGGTTCAGCGAGAGCATATGCAAGTTCCTAAAAAATATTAAAGGTACACTGTCATGTGTATGACTGTGTTTATTTGAGCATTTTTTAAAGATTTTTAATATTTTATTAGGTGTGAATTTAATTTTTGAAATACTGGTGACATCATCTGGTTTTCAAAAACAGGATTTAAGTTATTGTCCTTAGTAAAATTTTTAGAAAAAGTGCTTAGAAGTAAATTGGCTTGTTCAGTTTTGTCAACGGTAATTGTGCCATCCGGTTTTCCAAGAGGTGCAACTCCAGAATTATTTATTCTCTTGTTATTAATAAATTTATAAAGGTTATTTACTTTTTACTTACTGTTTAAAACTTTACTGTTTAAAACTTTTTTTTTTCGCATTAAACCTGTCAACTTCATTCTTATATGTTCTATTTAACAAATTATATTCAGTTTTTTCCATCACTGTAGTTTTTTTGTAATACAAGTAGCCCGTGTCAGCCATACCACTGACAAATAATTTTTTCCACATTTTTTATATTCACTTACTATTTTTTTTCAAAATTCAACCCTTCTATGCCATTCCCGTGACTGTAAGCTTTACAATAATACTTCAGTTAACCCACTCTATTTTGTCGTTGGGGAAAAGGGTCTTTCCCTCCTTTGGTGAAAATATGTTGTCCAGCATAAAGATGTCCATGTTAATTTTTTACTAATTTCAACCCCCTTATGATGCTCCCTGAACTATAAGGTTTCCCATAATATCTCATTTACCCCAATCTTTTTTGTGGTTGGGGAGAAAGGTCTTTCTCTCTTTGGTAAAAATATTTTGTCCAGTGTAAAGATGTCCATGTATTTTTTTAAAATTTCAACCCATTTATAACATTCTCCAGAATGTAAGCTTTGCAATGATACTTTATTTAGCCCAATCCATTTTGTGGTTGGGGAGAAGGGTCCCCCCTCTTGGTCAAAATGCGTCGTCCAGCATAAAAATGTTCTTGTTATTTATTTTTTGAAACATTCAACCCTTTAGTGTCATTCCTTGAAATTTAAGGTTTGCAATAATATCTCATTTAGCCAAACCCTTTTTGTGGTTAAGGAGAAAGTTCATTCCCTCTTTTAATGAAAAAACGTTGTCCAGCATAAAAATGTTCATGTTAATTTTTCCAAAAACATGATATTCTGGCTTTACATTGGCAAATTACTCTTACCAATAAGTTTGATCCGATTCGAAGATAAAAAATTTTTCAACTTTCAAAGTCCATGGGCTCTATGGACTTTGAAAGTTGAAAAAAATTTTATCTTCAAATTGGCTCAAATAGCTATTTTGGCTCAAAGTGGCTGTTTGTGTGAAAATGTGTTGTCCAACCAAAAGATGTCTATGCGATTTTTCTTAATTTCAACCTCTTTATGACATTCCCCTGTCTGTAAGCTTTGCAATGATATCTCATTTAGCCCAATCCTTTTGCTGGTTGGAGAAAAAAACGTTGAAAAAAAAACGTTGTCCAGCATTAAGATGTCCATGTTAATCTTGCCAAAAACATAACATTTTTGGTTTTACATTGGCTAATTGCTCTTACAAATAAGTTCAAGCCAATTGAAAGACAAAAAACTTTCAATTTCCAAAATCCATAGCTTTCCTCCTTTTGTGAAAATGTTTTGTCCAGGCTAAAGATGTCCATGCCGAATTTTTCTAAATTTCAACCTTTTTATGACATTTCCCGGACTGTAGGCTTTGCAGTGATATCTCACTTAGCCCAATCCCTTTTGTGGTTGGGGAGCAAGCACACATGAGCATAGGGGGGGAGTAGGAGGGTCCACCCCCCTAGCCTTGAAATTTCGGACCCCCCCCCCTAGAAATAAATCTTGGGCCTCCCCCCTCCCCAAAAAATTTTTAAATTTTGATACGCTACCCTCCTCTGGAATTTTAAATCGACCCCTCCCCCCTTCCTTCTGAGCCAAATTTTTGGTTTGAATTTAGGTTAAAATTTACTGTCACAAACACGGTCTTTTGTTGTCTTTTTATACATAAATAGCCTATTTTAGTATATAAAATTCTATATTAGTGCTAAAAAAACTTAAATAAATGATTTAATGTGACTTTGTTTGAAAACCGGACCCCCTCTGACCCCCTCTGGATTTCAAACTGGTCTACCCCGGGTCGACCTCCCTATAAAGCTATGGACCCCCGGGGACCCCCCTCCTAGCTTACCTCCTACCTAAAAAATTTAACATGGACATCCTTAGACTGGACAACGCATTTTCACCACAGGGGGACCCTATGGATTTTGAAAATTGAAAAATTTTTTATTTTCAAATTAACTCGAACTTATTGGTAAGAGTAATTAGCCAATGTAAAGCCAGAATATCATGTTTTTTGAAAAAAATGAACATATACTTCTTTATACTGGACAACGTTTTTTTTTTCACTAAAGAAGATTTCACCTTGCTCCCATACATGAGCATGGACCTGCCAGCTAGGGGGGATGGCTACCCTGGGTAAATGGCCCTTTGAAAGCTAGGAGGGGGTCCCGGGTGGTCCGTACTTCCCCTAGCTTTTTAGGGGGGTCGACCTGGGGTAGACCAGTTTGAAATCCAGAAGGGGGTCAGAGAGGGTCCAGTTTTCAAATAAAGTCACATTAAATCATTTATTTAATTTTTGTAGCACTAATATAGGACTTTATATACTATAATAGGCTATTTATGTGCAAAAAAACTACAAAAGTACTGTTTTTTACTACAAAACCGTGTTTCTGACCGTAAATTTTGACCTAAATTCAAACCAAAAATTCGGCTCGGAAAGGGGGGAGGGGGTCGATTTAAAATTCCAGAAGGGGTAGAGTGTCAAAATTTAAAAATCTTGGGAGTAGGGGGACGTAGATTTTTTTCTAGGGGGGTCCGAAATTTCGAGGCTGGTGGGGTGGACCCCACCCTACCACCCCCTATGCTCATGTGTGCTGCTCCCCAACCACAAAAGGAATGGAGCTAAATGAGATATTACTGCAAAGCCTACAGTCCGGGGAATGTCATTAAAAGGTTGAAATTGAGAAAAATTTGGCATGGACATCTTTAGCCTGGACAAAATATTTTCACAAAAAGGGGAAACCTAGGGATTTTGAAAATTGAAAATTGTTTCTTTCAATTGACTTCAAGTTATTAGTATGGGCAATTAGCCCATGTAAAACCAAAAAATGTTATGTTTTTGGTAAGATTAACATGGACATCTTAATACTGGACAACGTTTTTTCACTAAAAACGGGAACGACCTTCCTCCCCAACCAACAAAAGGATTGGGCTAAATGAGATATCATTGCAAAGCTTACAGAGGGGGAATGTCATAAAAAGGTTGAAATTTAAAAAATCGCATAGACATCTTTTAGTTGGAAAACACATTTTCACACAAACAGCCAATTTGAGCCAAAATAGCCATTTGAGCCAATTTGAAGATAAATTTTTTTTCAACTTTAAAAGTCCATAGGGCCCATGGACTTTGAAAGTTGAAAAATTTTTTATCTTCGAATTGGCTCAAACTTATTGGTAAGAGTAATTCGCCAATGTAAAGCCAGAATATCATGTTTTTGGAAAAATGAACATAAACATTTTTATGCTGGACAACGTTTTTTCATTAAAAGGGAGGAACTTAACCACAAAAAGGGTTGGGCTAAATGAGATATCATTGCAAACCTTAAGTTTTAGGGAATGTCATAAAAGGGTTGAATGTTTCAAAAAATTAATAACAAGGACATTTTTAGGCTAGATGACGCATTTTGACCAAAAGGGGGACCCTTCTCCCTAACCACAAAACGGATTGGGCTAAATGAAGTATCATTGCAAAGCTTACATTCTGGAGAATGTTATAAATAGATTGAATTTTTAAAAAATAACATGGACATTTTTACACTGGACAAAATATTTTTTACCAGAGAGAAAGACCTTTCTCCCCAATTACAAAAAAGATTGGGGTAAGTGATATATTATGGGAAACCTTATAGTTCAGGGAGCATCATAAGGGGGTTGAAATTAGTAAAAAATTAACATGGACATCTTTATGCTGGACAAAATATTTTAACCAAAGGAGGGAAAGACCCTTCTCCCCAACGACAAAATGTAGTGGGTTAACTGAAGTATTATTGTAAAGCTTACAGTCCGGGAATGGCATAGAAGGGTTGAATTTTGAAAAAAAATAGTAAGTGAATATAAAAAATGTGGAAAAAATTATTTGTCAGCGGTATGGCTGACACGGGCTACTTGTATTACAAAAAAACTACAGTGATGGAAAAAACTGAATATACTTTGTTAAATAGAACATATAAGAATGAAGTTGACAGGTTTAATGCGAAAAAAAACAAAGTTTTAAACAGTAAAGACAAAAATAACCTTTATAAATTTATTAATAACAAGAGAATAAATAATTCTGGAGTTGCACCTCTTGGAAAACCGGATGGCACAATTACCGTTGACAAAACTGAACAAGCCAATTTACTTCTAAGCACTTTTTTTTAAAATTTTA
Source organism: Microlaimidae sp. YZB2_3 (assembly GCA_030248175.1). Taxonomy (NCBI): domain Eukaryota; kingdom Metazoa; phylum Nematoda; class Chromadorea; order Desmodorida; family Microlaimidae; species Microlaimidae sp. YZB2_3. Next base: position 7,002 of record JASAMX010022379.1, read on the forward strand.
CTAAGGACAATAACTTAAATCCTGTTTTTGAAAACCAGATGATGTCACCAGTATTTCAAAAATTAAATTCACACCTAATAAAATATTAAAAATCTTTAAAAACTGCTCAAATAAACACAGTCATACACCTGACAGTCTACCTTCAATATTTTTTTAGGAACCTGCATAGGGTGACGGAAAAAAAGCACCCGTGGCAAAGGCGGAAAAAAAGCACCCGGTGTTAAGGCGGAAAAAAAGCACCCGTGCGCGGGGCGGAAAAAAAGCACCCGCCCTTAACCCGGAAAAAAAGCACCCGAAGGGAGCCTATGACAAATATCGTGTAGCGACGTTTATTTATTACGTTATCAGTATTATAAAACTTAACTTAAACATCTCGTAGCGTTTAGCGGTTATTTATATTTATTCAATGTAAGATTTTTATTTGGTTGATAAACACAAGATTAAATTAACAATTATTTGTTAAATAAAATAATTAAAAATAAAAAAAAATAATACATTTCTTGTGTTCAGTTGGTTAATTGTATGCTAACAAATTGCAAGCTATTTATGTTAACTGCAAATTCACACAAACTTTTAATTTGCGGTTTTTTTATTTATTTCTTTGTGATATCATAACAAATACGCTACAGTAATTTTTTATGTCATAATTTACCGCAGGACAATAATAAAATGGATAATTACGCGGGAAAACGAAAGTTCATGTGCAACCACTAAAATCTCGCGCACAAAAAAACTACCACTTAAGGTCTGTTCATACTTATGACAAAACGTCGCTTTGGACAAAGTCCAAAGGACAAAAGTCCTTTGGACTTTGCCAAACTCCAAAGGGAAAAGTCCAAAAGGAAAAGTCCAAAAGAAAACGTATTCATACTTCTTTTGTCCTTTGGACTTTTCCCTTTGGATTTTGTCCTTTGGACTTTGTCCAAAGGACAAATTTTGAGTAGCGTTCATACTTCGTCCAAAGGACAAAGTCCAAAGGACGTTTTGGCTTGTCCAAAGGACGTTTTGGTTTGTCCTTTTGACTTTTTCCAAAGGACGTTTTGTCATAATATGAATAGACTTAATAAAATTAGCGTTTACAAATGTAAAATAGAAAACAGTAAAACGAAAACAGTGCTAGGAAATATTTGAACATTTTATACACAATTTCCTTTAATTTCATTTGTACATTTAGCAACTTTTTTAAGTTTATATTGGTGGTGCTGGTTTTAACATTTTTCAAAGTAAAGTAGTGGTGTGTTGGCAAAAATATTACGTAATAAATTTGAAATTAGGTCAAGCCGTTCACATTAATTAGGTCAAATTGTTTATATTAATTAGGCCGTGTTATTAACTATATAAACAAACATATTTTAATTTCAATTCGATGTTTTGTTTTTCTAATTCGATAATTTACCAAATTTGATTATAATCGTTAAAAAATGGCTGATTTCGGTGATGCGGAACCTTTTAAAGTTTTAAGTAATTGTAATCGACACCCAAAAATACAGTACCCAGGTCAACGTTGGCCCGGTTGCTAAACGCCGTTTCATACCCGCATCCGAGGCAATTTCTTTCTCCTGGAGAGTGGTCTTCCCTAATTGGTCAACCAAGGAAATGAAACTGAGATTAATTTTGTGTTCATAGGCTTTGAAATAAAGTGATTCGAACGTTAAAACAGTGCAAGTTATTATGTCACTAAAATCTTTAAAAACCTAAAACTTTAACTATTTTTCTAAATTTAAATGAGGATTTTCGTAATTTAAAAGCTTAAAAATTCTTTAAATGTGTGCACAAAACAAATGTGGCAGATGCGTTTAGCGTTTAAAACGTTAAGTTAGTCAAATAAACAGGACGAAGCTCTAGATTTCCTTCTTTTTTTAAAGATATGTCCTAAAAATATTCTTAAACAATGTATCGTCGATATTAAATTAACACTTGTAACGATTCATTAAAAACACATTACGATAGTTTATTTTAAAGCTCGTTTTGACAGCGAAATGCATTGATTTAAATATTTACAGGTATTTTAATAAGTTTTAATGTGTTTTTTGCACACACTGTTTGTGTTGTGTTTTGCATTGAACAGCAAATTAAGAAAACTTTAAAAACAAACAAACAAAGAAACTACTAGATATTGTAATAACTTAATATAAAATTATTTATATCTCTATAAAATTTCATACGGCAAATACAACCGTTCGATATGAATTTGAAGCAGAAAATAGGAAATTTTGGTCTGGGGCTTTAAAGAGGAGCTCCAGAGAAAAGCCCCGTTTTCCACGGAGCTCCGGAAAAACCGCCGGTGCTCTGGAACACTGCCTTATTTTTGGTACTGTTTTTATAAATATTTAAAGAGTAATGTCATAAAGTAATCGGAAAATTTTTGAAATTTTTTTTTTCAGCCGTAAAAATGTAAATAAAATAATTTCAAGTTCAAACAAGCTTTAAATTGCGCATTTCCAGGGCGGGGCTCTGAAGCTTCTTTCACTTTAAATTTGCCTGAGCTCTGGAGCATTTTTTGATTAGTTTTATGACATTTTTTAAACTCTAAAATGTGCGTAAGTAAAGATAAAACGAAAAACACAATATTTAAGCTAAAGTTTATAATCAATATTTTTATCATAAAATCATTTTTAGGTGGAAAAAAATCATAGTATGCGTGAATAAAGCCTAGAATACTAAATAAAAAACATTTTTAAGAAATATGGTTAACATATAATTTGTCTGACCTCGTAAATTTGTATAGGAGACGGAGACATGAGCGGAATAATTAAAATTGTGCGGTTATGACGCATTAAAAAAACAAATTAGAATAAAACAAACAAATCCTTTTAATTTTCACCTTTACAGAAAATACACAAACAATATTCAACTTTTACCCTTTAAAAAATTGAATTTTTGTTCAAAATTGAGTAATCTGAAAATTAATTGTTAAAATATGGCATTTAATCTTTATTATTTAACCATTTTTACTGAAAAATATAACTGATTTTGTTGTTAAATAGTCGATTTAATTCTAAAAATCAACCAGGTCAGCTAGGTTTGATTTCTGATAACAAATAAACACAATAAACATATAAAAATATACTATTATAGTTTTAATAACAACAGTGAACAGTCCGATATGATACTTAATCAAATGGTAAAATCAAAAACCAGCGAACGCAAAATTAAACTCAGCTTTTTTTCTCAGCTGACCAATCAGAGAATACCTCGGAGAAGGGAGAGAAGGTTGCCTCGGATGCGGGTATGGAACGGCGTTTAGCGGCCCGGTTTGGTACTGGAATTTACATGGAAAAACGCCGCAGTTGATGGGGCCATATACAGATGTCAAAAGTGTTTTTCCGAAAAAGAAAATAATAACGCCTTACCTACTGTACCTACGATTATAATAAAAAACGGTCGTTTTCAGCATAATCCAGATTATCCTAATCGAGACCATTATTGCGGAAATAATCTTAAAACTAAGGTCAGTTTTTTTTAGTTTTAGCACACAATATAATAAGATTAGTGATGTTCCCCGGAGCTCCGAAGCTCCTTCCGCTTTTTGGAGCTCAGGAGCAACCGCTGAAGCTCCGGAACTCCGGAGCTCCGCCCTATTTTCCTACTAATTTTATGAATAAATAAAGAAAGATGCCATGGATTATTAAGTCAAATTTTTTTGTAAATTAAATTTTTTTTAAAACTTATTTAAAAACCAAGAAATGTTGAATGTTGAATTATGCATATGTGTTGTATGTTTTCTGAAATAAAACTGACTTTGACTTAAAAACAAAAATAAAATATTTAATATTTAAAACTTTTGTAAAAGTATTTTCGTTTTTTACGCAATTATATGATTCAATTTGAAAATCTTTATTTAAAAATTCTAACATCAAACTACTGAAAAGGTTTGCTATCTATAATTAACAACATTGTAAGGTCAAAATTTAAAAGACTCCTAAAAAACAAATGTGTATACAATAGTGATAACGTAATAAATAAACGTCGCCGTACAAGATTTGTCATGCGCTCCTTTCGGGTGCTTTTTTTCCGCCTTGCGCTCGGGTGCTTTTTTTCCGCATTGCGCGCGGGTGCTTTTTTTCCGCCTTAGCCACGGGTGCTTTTTTTCCGCCTTTGCCACGGGTGCTTTTTTTCCGTAAACCACAAAACCCAAAAAAAAACCAAACCATTACAATTTTGTTTTCTATTAAAATTATAAAAATGCCGTCATATTTTGTTGAAATCTGCGCTTTATTAAGGAGGTATCTGGAGTCGCTACGTCTCCAAGTAAAAATCGGCTGGTATTTGTTATTTTCTATTGTTAGGGTGTAGTAATTTGGCTCCCAATTTACCCTGTAGCGTGTTATAGCCTTTAAGAAAACCTAGCATTGTGTTTGATAGTTACGTAAACAAAAAAATGATTTAAATTGAAATTATCTGAGTGGAAGTATTCATTGCTGTAAATGGAAAACTTTTACGGCCACAAATTGTTTTCTTTACCCTGCCTCAGTTTATAAAAGACATGGTAATCCAACTATGGAAAGCACTGCGGGCGTAACTACTTCTTGCAATTATAATTCAGGTAGCTGTGCGTTAGCCTCAGGAGCTTTTCTTAGTTGGAAACCAGATTTAAATGAAAAGTGTGCTATGTTACCTTGGAAAATTCTAAATGGTGAACGTTTTTCTACCAACTGGTTATCAGAGGATGGTAACCTAGCCTTGTCTTTTGCGCAGCCAAAACGTGAAAAGGACTGCAATTTCCGGTCGGTGTTTATTTCTGATCAAGATATTCCTTTTCGCTCTTTGGGGCCAGTAAAGGCCGGGCCATTATCTAATACGGATGGAAGAAAACTATCACTGAGTCAAACACGAGTAAAAAGAGATTTTGATAACTCAGAATCAGCCCGTCTCTTCTTCTCTATTAGCAGCCTCCTTGCAAGCGCTTTCATTTTCGACTGAGAGAAATATTAGATTTGCATTTAAGCAAGCTTTAATTGCTACTTGTCGCAATATGAAAGTAACGGTAGAAATTTTAAAATCCTCAATGTTAGCGGAGCCCACTCTTACAATGCGAGTTTTGTTAAAACAACACTTGATTCATGCTCGCGCCGGAGGAAATGCTATTGAGGTGTGGCCTTGTGATGAGTTAAAAAGATCCGAGTTTTCAATACTACCAATGAATGATACGTGTTCCAATGAAATACCAATTGAATTTACATTAGCCGGTGAAACGCATAAAGGTTATCTTGATCCGCGTACAAATATCGTTCACCGCTCATATTTTCCCAATTATTTAAGTGACGAAACTCCCATTCAATTAGGTAAAGATATTTTTCTTTATCAGCGTCGTTCGGGCTTGCTTAAACCTGCTGAAAATTTAGTTGAATTAGATTTATTAAAATGGGATATGCAACAATTGCTTCCTATGAACGCTACAATTTTTCATCAAGTAGTTATGTACAATTGGACAAGTTTACAAACAAAAGTTACGCTTAATGATTTATTAGGCACATTATCAGTCCAACGTCAAATTTGGCGTAATCTAGGTGTACGCGCGCAACAGCAACCATCTCAAGCTGCTGAAAACGCAGTTGCTGCTATTATGAAAAAAGGTTTATTTGGTTTTCTCTCGGGTTTACCGACTAATCCTAAAGAAATATGGATTTTTCTATGCTGTATTTATGTAACTATACATTTGTTTTGTTCCTTAGTGGGTTTCAAACGCGTACGTTCTATCAGTAATTCAGTGCTACAAATCCCTAGATGGTTAGGTAAAAAAATTTTGAAAAGCATAAACACAGATAAAAATGAAACTGTAGCGAGCGCTAGCGATCGTACCCAGCGTCGGATCCCTTTGCGTCAATTGGTTTCCCAATTAAACACGAGAGAAGATCCGGTGTCTAGTGTTGTTTCGATTGAGCCTGCGCCGAGGGAACCTGTTGTTCAATTTAGACCAAAAAGATCTCACACGCCTGAACCTTGGAAATGGACAGGTGTCGAAACGTCAGAACAACAAAGTGTTCTTGGTATCTGGGACTCCCCAGTAAATACTGTAACTCAAAATCAGTCTTCAAACCAATCTTTTAGATTACCTTTGAACATAGAGGGAGAAAATTTGTCAGCATTTGTAGATTCAGGTGCTTCTATTAGTTTAATTTCGTTATCATTGGCTAAAAATTTACAAAATATAAACTGGTGTAAGCCTTCTGTGTCGGCTAGTTCCGTTACTTATCATGACCTGCCCTTATGTATGTCCGCTAAATTGGAAGTAAAAGTTAATAGGCGCACATTTTTGCATAATTTTCATGTGTTAAAGGACGCACCGTATCATTGTCTAGTAGGTATTGATTTTATGCGTCGTTTTGAAAAAACCACATTTAATTTTGTGACCAATAAGTTAGAACTAGGTCCTCTTTTGGGTGAAAATAATACCAGTGTGTGTGGACCTAACGATGTTTTCCCTGTCTATTTATTTCAAACTGTCCAAATATTCAGGAGTAAACAAATAATAAATGTCAAAATTAAAGGAAAATTACCAGAAGGAATAGATTTTTTAATAGAAAACGCAAAACCTACTGTAATCAATAAAGGGTTGTTTGTAGGAAAAGTATATGTTACACCAAAAGAAAATCAGGCTACCATTCAAATACTAAATCCTCTAAATCATGATATTAAATTATATAAAGGCACGCAAATCGCCGACGCCACTCCAGCTTTTAACCCAAAATTGATTGCGTTGTTAGAAAAAAACGAACATATTAAAAGTCAGGATAATAAACCCGACAGGGTATCTATTGAAAACGTAGATCTAAGTAAATCAACCTTGCAAAAAGATCGAAAGTCTTAACTCATAAAGTTACTAAAACAATATGAAAATCTGTTTGCTTCAAACAAATCTGAATTAGGTAACTGTAAAGTGACAGAACACTGTATAAATACTGGTGATCACCCACCTATTAAAAAAAAGACCCTATATTGCGCAATCACAAAAACAAACTATCGAAGATTTAGTTAGCAATATGCTTGAAAACGGTGTTATAAGGCCTTCGAGTAGTCCCTGGAGTTCTCCCTTTCTGTTAGTCAAAAAGGCCGACAGAAGTGAGAGATTCTGTGTGGACTTTCGTGCGATTAATGAAATAACGCGCAAAGATAATTTTCCTTTACCGCGCATAGACGAAATATTAGATAGTTTAGCAAACGCAAAATATTTCACTAGCTTAGATTTATATTCCGGTTATTGGCAAATACCGATAGCTAAAAAAGATAAAGAAAAAACGGCCTTTTCGTGTCATTTAGGGTTGTTCGATTTCAATGTTATGCCTTTTGGATTAACATCCGCCCCTGCTACTTTTCAGAGAACCATGCAATTTATATTAAGCGGTTTACAGGGCTATTGTGCATTAGTATATATTGACGATGTTTTGGTATATAGCCCATCTTTTGAACAACACTTAAAAGATCTAAAGATTGTCTTTGAACGGCTAAAACAATATAACATGAAATTAAAACTTAAAAAGTGTGAATTTGGAAAACCGGAAGTGAATTTTTTAGGTCATATTGTTAGCAAGGACGGCGTGAAAGTTGATCCTAAAAAGGTAGAAACGATTTTAAATTGGCCCGAACCGAAAACTATTAAAGAATTAAAAGCTTTTCTGGGCTTAGTAAAATATTACCGACGGTTTATCAAAAATTGTGCACAAATTTCAGCTCCACTTAACAAATTATTAACAAAAGATACCAGATTTTACTTTTCAGAGTCCTCCGAATGCAAAAATGCGTTTAATCAATTAAAAGAGCTAATAACCACCGCTCCTATATTAGCTTATCCACGGTTTGATCGACCTTTTCTTATTCAAACCGATGCTTCTGCAACAGGATTAGGAGCAGTATTAAGTCAAGTTGATGATAAAGGAATTGAAAAACCTATTGCTTTTGACGGTCGAGCTCTTAACCGGGCGGAACGCAAATACAGCGCTATTGAGCGTGAAGCCCTGGGAATAGTCTCAGCTGTTAAAAGGTTTCGACCATATATTTTTGGCAATGAATTTAAACTTCTGACTGACCATAAACCGTTAAGATATCTTTTAAGTTTAAAAGACCCGACAGGTAGATTACAAAGATGGGCTATGACACTTCAAGAATACAATATTGATATTAATTATAAACCGGGTGCCCACAATAATAATGCTGACGCTATTTCACGCAGATTTTCGCAAGAAAACATAGGCGAAAATCTGACACAAAACTACTCTTATTTCGTAGCTAACATTAATTCCACTCCAACATGGCCATTATCTATTAAATTTTTACAGAAGCAGGACTCTTATCTTTGTAAAATTTTAAAATATTTAGAAAATTCAAATAATCCTGATTTTCGTGAAAAAGATACCCAAAGTAAAACCGTGGTACCCGCTGATTCATATGCATTACGTCAAGGTGTTTTATTTCATATTCCGCCTGTCACTTCAAAACTTAGTCATCAATTTCCAGAACAAATAGTAATCCCTGCACTATTAATTCCAGAAATACTGGAAATGTTTCACGACGAGGGGGCTTCTTCAGGCGGGCACTTAGGCGTTAATAAAACGAATTG
>JASAMX010022380.1:0-25575 GCA_030248175.1 Microlaimidae sp. YZB2_3
GCAGGGTGGACCCCACCCGATTCCCCCTTGTTCATCTATAGACCTGTGCACGGTCTGGAAACACCCCCTCCCACTTTATTGGAGGATTTGCTCCCCCCATAGGTGAGAAAGGGGGGGGGAAGGGTGGGGTCCACCACCCCTAGCCTCTAAATTTTGGGACCCCCCTAGACGAAAATCTAGGGCCCCCCTCCTCCCAAATTTCCGAATATTTTACCCCTGTGACCCCCTCAAGAATTTGAAATATGACCCCCCTTCCCCCTCGAAAAAATTTTAGGTACTTTTTTATACTAAATTTTCTTCCAAAAACGTCACATATTCATGCTTTTACACCCTTTTTATACCAGAATATCGTTTTTTATTCAATAAAATGTAGTATTATCCTATAAAAAGAACAATTATTAAAGTTATTATGGTTTAAAACTGTTTAGCTTTGGACACCGAACCCCACCTGACCCCCCTCTAGATTTTAAAATTTCGCACCCCGGGTCGACCCCACTAAAAAGCTAGGGGGGGTCCGAACACCCCTGGGACCCCCTCCTGGAATTCAAAATTCGATTTACCCCGGGTAACCACGCCCCCTAGCTTCCCCGACCGTTCTCACCTATGGTCCCCCACCGCCCAAAAATGAAAAACTACCCTAAAATTATGGCGCCATTTTTGACCTATTATCACAAAATTTTTGCAGTTTTTGCCCTATTTCAATGCATTTTAAGCCCTTATTTTGAACCCATTTTAACCTTAATTTCGCTTTTTTGTCCTTTTTCCTTTTTTTTCTTTCTCCCCTGCTTGCCCTCCCCCGTTTCAAAAAAATTGCACCCCCAATAAAACCCCCCGGGGGGCAGTGCAGAGGTCTGCAGTGAGTGAGGTGTTTAATAATGACATTATACTGATTATGTATGTTGACTTTTATTATAAATTGTCGGTTTTAAAACGTGCATTTAAGATTTAAATGTAAAAATGAAAAATATATGAGTACAGATGTTATTATAAGCGGGTTAATGCAAGTGCTAAATAAGGAGATGATAATTTATTAACACCAAACGTTTTAAGTGAAAACCAACGCTGCAAATTTTTACTGAAACACCACAAAAACCGTAGTTGTTAAAATTGAATTAAAATTAACAACTTGCCCATGTTATCATGCTCAAATTTCCAAATGTTAGAAAACTTTTTTAACAGAAAACCAAAGTGACTAATAGCCAATAGTATGAAAGTTTTGCTCTTTTCGAGAGGCTAATTTTCCTACAATATCAGATGCAGTGCGTGTATAAAAAATTATTTTTTTACAACTTTAGCTAACAACAGTGGGACCTCAGCTTGCATGATTTTTCCGTAAAATTGCACCGTTTAAAATCTGAATTAAACATTTTTATTATTTTGGCTCAAATTCAAAAAACTGACTGGAGGCTAACTAATCTCTTTTTCCCTACCTTTCCTAATAAGGAACAATATAAGCCTTCCTTGGCACTTAAAGGGCTATTAAAACACCATCAATCCTTCATACTTTTAACTTTTATTTTGCGCCCCATTTTGAGAAAATAGAGAGTATTATGTATAATTTTTCTGATGGGAACACAGCTTATCACGCAGGAAGAATCTGCCCAATAATCAATGTTTTGTTTACCTCTGTAACAAATTTCCAAGGCATTTTCTCCAGAGTTCTTGCAGACCTTAGCCTGGAGCTTTTGGAAGTTATCATTGGAAGAGGGGTCATAGTGGAATTCAATTTTTCGGAATTTTGTTCGCAACAGCCATTTGACAATTATCACCCGTATCTCCGACATATTACTGCCGGCTGTCCCTATCAGCTATTAAAATTGATAATAGACCATCCAGTTGATAGCTTGAATAGAACTAGATTAATAAAAACATTAAACATATAGGTTTATTATTTTGATTAAATATGAAATGCAACTATGAAAAAAACTTATACTATTTTTTCAGCCTACTTTTATAAAACTTTACCTATATAAAGTTAATCGTGCTTCAACTCCCAAGAAAACTGGAGATTTTTGAAACTTATATTTTGCATTCATTTGGCCGCATTTTACAAGTTCCCTTTAACATTTTTAAAATACTTCAAAAATTTATAAAAAAAAAACATGCAGAATAATGGCAAAAAAGTGCAAAAATGTCGAATTTTCAATTGAGAGTCAGTTTTATCAAAGTAAAGACACATGGAGATTATTGCCATGGACACTAAAATCCAAGGTTTATCTGCAATAAAGATTTTTTTAGCAAATTGAAAAATAGTTTTGAACAATTTATGAATATGCAAAGTTTAAAACCTATATTAAAATCTCAACTAAGTTATCAATAACTCTTAAATATAGGGCTCAATATCTAGGCAAACGCACTATTTTTGACATCCGCTGATTTTTAAAAACTCACATCTTTAAATTTTTATTGGTTATTTTTACGTCTAAATTACCAATTCCTAAATTTTTTATATATTTTAACCCCCTTCCAAATATTTTAAGGTCTAAATGAGTTAAGGAGTATTAGCAAAAATTAAAAAAATATTAAAAATACAACTCAAAATGTAATAAAACGATTTTTACGTAAAATTAGCAACATTCCTTTCGTTAATTTTTTTTAAAATTAAAAAAATTATATGGTTAAAATTCACCCAATAAAAAAAAAAACATTGTAAAAATTAGTAATGTTCCTACCCTCCAAAATCAAGCTCCAAAGTTCTAACCATTTAAAGTGGAGCTCCCTCCGGAGCTTTTCCTTTCAGATAAGCGATTATTCTACCTGCATTTTCAAGCTGCTTTTATTGTTTTTAATAGGTTTCGAAAAAAATTTAATTTCAAAAATGATCTGACAAAATAATTTATAGACTTATTCTTTAATTAATCATAAAAACAGTACGAAAATTACGCAGCTTAGCTGCTGGGGCTCAGGGAACATCAGAAGTAAGAATCTATTCATTAGAGACCCCCATTCACATCTTCGTATTTCTGTTGTAAATATTTAGAGAAAAAAATCAAATGTTAAAGCAAAATTAATAATGATAACAGTAAGGATTGATACAAAATTTTATTTTTGTAGAGCTTTTTCATAATTCATTTTTTTGCATTTCTATTTCCTACACGCTTTAGCGTGAGGTTTCAATTATTTGTAAATATTGTAAAAAATGGGCATTAAATTACAAAAAATGAATATTTTTAACAATTATAAAACAGTGTTATGATTTTTTATCAAATAAGGAGCAGTAGCTAAACAAGATGATTTTGATCTAAATGTCCAATCGTACGCAAGTTAACAGAACTTCACCACTTTTACAAAATAAGTCATATAAATGGAACCAAAAAGCAGACGTGTGCACTGCCCCCCCCCCCCCGGGGTTAAAACGAGGGGGGGGGGGCAATTCAAACAAACGGGGGGCACGGGGAGGGGCAACTTTTTTGAAACGGGGGGGGGCAACAAAACAGGGGGGGGGGCAAGCAGGAGGGTAAAAAGAAAAAAGAGAAAAAGGAGAAAAAAGAGAAAAAAGAAGGGAAAAGGGAAAAAAGGGACAAAAAAAGCGGAAATAAGGTAAAAATAGGTCTAAAACGGCTTAAAAACACATTGAAATAGGCTAAAAACTGCAAAAAATTCGCGATGATGGCCGTCATCATAGGTCAAAAATGGCGTCATATTTCTTAGGGTACTTTTTCATTTTTTGGCGGGGGGGGGGGGACAAAACGGGGGGGGGGCAAATCCTCCAATAAAACGGGGGGGGGCATTTTCAGAACGTGCACAGGTCTGCAAAAAGTATCATAAAATAGCATAAATTTATGTTAATCTATTTATAAAATTAAATGTAGGTAATCAGACTAATAAGTCTGTTGCAATTAAACATAAATACTAAATAAACGATATTTTTTTAAAATAAAATATTTATTCAATTTATTATGATTTCAGCTAATTTAAATTAGAGCAATACACAAATATAAAATGTTACCATTATTTTTTTAGAAACTAGTTTTATTTTAACATATTTTATTGGATAAATAATACCATTTCATAAAGCATCACTTCATAGTTAACATAACACATAGGCTAATAGCCCACCTTCTAGAATTTTGGTGGTTACCCCTGATAATAAGATACTTTTGTAATTAAAGCACCCAAAATAAATAAAAAAGTTTTTAATTACTCAAAATTAACGAAATTTTCCAAAAAAGTACATATATTTTTGAGTTTGCAAACTTTTGTCTCTAACAAGTCTTTCAACATATTATCTTTAGATTACTTATCTTTTAGGTGAGATTTTATAAACGTAATTTTTAAGATTTTAGAAAAGATAAATTTTAGTTGATTGTTAGGCCTTCACTTAGACTCACAAAAATAGGTTTTTAGTCTTTAATTTAAAGCCATTATACAAATTTACTACAATAAATTTTTAAAAATTTTCGATTTTGTTTAGGTTTTTATTTTTAGTCTTTAAAAACAAATCACTATAATAAAAGTTTATCATGATAATATTTTACTTCATTTTTGAGTTTTGCTTAGACTAATCAGTGGCGTGCCTAGGATTTCTTTTGGAGGAGGGGCGTGGGGGGAGGATAAATACTAACCCTGAAGGGGTCTGGGGCGGAAGCCTCCCAGAAATGGAGGGTGTGGTGGAGGGCGAAAGCACCTCAGCGGGGTCAAGGGGCAGAGCCCTTTGTCAGGGGATCCGGAGGGCAGAATACCCCTACGAGAAATAATTTTTAATTTAAGACGCTAAAACACACTAGAAATTTTATATCAATATCAATATCACTTATGTTATATCAATATCACTTATAACAATATTTAAGGTTTTTTAGCCCTTTACATTTAAAACATGTATTTAAAACGGTAATAAAAGGTCAATAGTAGTTGTTGTTGCATTACGTGAAACTTATCTCCCATATACAGATTATAAGGCAGGCGCTAAGACAAGCCAGGAGGGGCGAAAAAATTTCATCCCCATGGTTAAGATTTTTCGTCCAACATTGATAACGATGTTGCCAACCTTTACCACCAGAGTATTCTGTTCACTGCGCGTAGTGTTCACCCACTCCGAGGTCTTGGCTAAAGGATTTTAAGCATAGGTGGGCAGGGGGGTCATACCTCCCAAAAAAAAATCCCGACTATAGCCGACATACCCCCTAAAATTTGGGGATACCCCGGACACCCCCTTCCCCCCTAAAATTTGGGGTGCCCCAGTACTAAAAACGCTAAAAATGGGGTATTTGGCGTATACGCCAAAATAAATTTTCGGGACACCCCCCCCAGATTTGGGGGATAGGGTATACCCTTCACCCAAAATCCGAGAGGCTGTCCACCTATAATTTTAAGTCACCGCCTGATTTTGATCTTACATTTATATAACGTCGTACATAAGCAACATAGGTGTTGCTGCAAGGCCAGTGATATACAGACTCCGCACATTATGGAGCTGCATTTGTCCACTAAAGGCGAACCAAACGTAGCTGCAACAGTGTTTTTACGTGTTCAATAACCAATTATTTTCTTATTTTATGTCACAAAATAAGAATTATTCCTAAACTACTATCTGAAGTTGGTTTCTACTTCAAACCTTTCATTTTCTGAATTCTGATTGGCTGATACGAGTGATGTCAGATTCTCGTGATTTGAGTGGTTACTTAATGGGGGGCTTTTTTCAGTCCAACAAACAACTGTTGCAGCCACGTTGGGTTTACCTTTAGTTTGCTGGATGGAAAGCTGCCATGCGAGACCGACGTACAACAACAATAACTCTAGCCATGCCAAGCTGGTCTCATTTCTATAAAAGAAAAGATCCAGCTACTACCAGGACCAGATGGTTGGTACCCGTAGTCCCGTTGGGTGCTGCCTAAAGGTGTCAGCACGGTCCTGGTGGCTCGGACCCCTCTGACCCTGACCCCCCTAAATTTGAAATCTTTCACCCGGGGTCGACCCCTCCTAAAAAGCCAGGGGGGTTCGGACCCCCTGTACCCCCCTAAAAAATTTTTTGCCTTCCACCCGGCGGTGGAGCGTGGACCCCCCCTAGCGGACCCGACCAAAAACATCTATGCTTCTTTCTAACTGCCTCCAAACTTAAGTTTTGAGGTCAAAATAAATGTTTTAAAAAATAAAAAGCTCAAAAAATGCAATAAAAAGGGCTTTTTGACGTAAAATTAGCGTTTTTTACTTGTTTTTTCTTTAAAATCGTGGGACACATAGTGTCCCTTCCCTCCAAACTCAAAGTGCAAGCGTTAATAAAAGGCGATTATCTTTCTAATTTCTTTGTCCCACCTATGGTGTAATGGATAGCACGCTAGAGACGACTTTGGAGGTTACGGGTTCAATTCCTGTATCGGCCAAATTTTTCAATAAATTTGTCTGTCTAAATTTTTTAGCGCCTGTTTATTTTTGCTTCTACTTTTGGTCATCACATATTTGGTGGCCGATACACACCTCCGGGTATGTATACCAGTGAACCCCCCGTACTACGGAAGATAGACGGGCTTGTTGGGGCTGGTGGATGTGTGCGGATTTAATCGAAGAGGCTAAAAGCAGCTTTTCTCTTGGTGGGAAGGTATGACACATAGTGTCCCTTCCGTAAAAACTCAAAGTGCAAGCGTTAATAAAGGGGGATTATCTTCCTAATTTCATTGTCCGGCCTATGGTGTAATGGATAGCACGCCAGAGTCGACTTTAAAGATTTCGGGTTCCATTCCTGTATCGGCCAAATCTGTCCAAAATTTTTCAGCGCCTGTTTATTTTATTTTCTACTTTGGGTCATCACAAATGCACTCCAGAATAAAAAAAAACGTCATGGGTATTTTGCGTTTCTCGGATTTTAACCCCGCTCCTCCAACTTGGGGTTTCCCCCCCCCCCAATTCGGACAAACTTGCCCATGTATAATTAGAATTATTTTTTCAACCATTTAAAATCCTTAAGGTTTTTTAATTACTTATTTAATTAACAGTTACTAATTTATTAATGCTTATAATAGCTCTGATATTATAATTAAATATTAAAACATTTATCAACATAATTATATTGAAATAGAAAGATTACAACATGCAAAAAAAAGAGCTCTGGTATGGCCGTTTACTCCGGTCTACACCACTGTTCTAAAAAAACATTTTTTCTAATACCACAAATAAAACAGCGCAATATTTAATTGAAATATCAACTAGCAAAGCAACAGAACGTAATAGTTTTAGTTTGATCTTATCATAACGGAGTTATTTATTGTGTTGTGGACATTTATGGGTTTTTTGATATATTAACATTGCGTGGGACAATATACGGAGAAGCCTGTTTAGGCTCTGAGCGCTCGCTTAAGTAGCACATCTGCCAGATTCTGTCTGTGTCTTCTTTGTACATATTGCGGTAGTCCAAACAGTCTATGTGGTGCATATTGTGAATGCGCTGAATGTGGGATCGTACAGAATGAGCCTAAATAGAACGAAATTAAATTAAACAGTCTTTAGCTTTAAAAACAGGAGAGCTTTGATAATTTAAAATTCATTCAAATTATTTTTTCTTTATGAAAGTATTGCCTGATATCAGTTGTTATCTTAGGTAAGAAGCTTTCATCTAATATTTTTGAAGGGGAAAGATCTTGAAAAATTTAGAGGATATTTTAATATCTTTATCCTTAAAAACCTTATGTTTGGCGTTTTTTAAATCGGTACCCCCAATATCAGACCTGTGCACTGCCCCCGGGGTTTTATTGGGAGGGGGCAATTCCAAAAGGGGGGCACGGGGGGCAACTTTTTTGAAACGGGGGGTCAATAAAACGGTGGGGGGGCAAGCAGGAGAGAAAGAAAAAAAAGAGAAAAAAGAAGGAAAAAGGGAAAAAAAGTGATAAAAAAGCGAAAATAATGTAAAAATAGGTCTAAACTGGCTTAAAATGCATTGAAATAGGCTAAAAACTGCAAAAATTTTGCGATGATGGCGTCATAATAGGTAAAAAATCGCGTCATAATTTTTAGGTACTTTTTCATTTTTTTGAGGGGGGGGGGGGGGGGGGGGGGGCAAAACCTCCAATAAAAGGAGGGGGGGGGGAGAGAGAGAAAAAGAAGGCACCCGGCCCCGCCCGCGGGAGGGGGACATTTTCAGACCGTGCACAGGTCTGCAATATAAATTTTAGGAGGGGAGGGGGTGCCGAGCCTATCAACAAATTTTAGAAAAGCGTTGTACAGCTTTACGATTTGGAGTGGTACGAGTGGGAGAACGTATATCATAGGTGACCGAGGGAGATCTCTCGGTACCCCCTAGCAAAGGTGATCCCTGATTTTTATTCACCCACGCTCCGACGCCAGCTGGCGCCTACTAATCCCATCTTATTTCATTAATAGCACACTACAAAACAAAATCATAAAATTTTTAAAAGATGGCTATAATTAAATAAGAAAGATTGATAAAGACCTAATGATCAGGTTTGGGTTAACAATAACAACAAATTTTGGGTTCGAAAATTTTTTTAGAGTTTTTAAACTAGTCGTTTTCCTATTTTTTTTCCAAATTTGGTTTGAATTACTTATAATTTTGATTCAATGATATATAAATCTAATTTAATTAAACCCAACCTGGCTGAGTTACAATTTTTTGGACGGAATTTCTAATAAATTTTTATTATTAAAATTTATATTAAAATCAATTGAATTGGGATTTATTTATTACAAGTTTGCGAAAAACGTTGAAATTTTTTATATTATACAATCGGCGTGTCAAATAAAGTAAATTTTTTAAAAATTTTTAAAATTCTTTGCTTTTTCTCTCCAGAAAAACTTCTTTAACTTAAAAAAATGAGAATCCTCTTCTCAGAATTGGGGGGTGGTACCCCCCAATTCTGAGAAGAGGGGTTTAACTCCCGCCCCCATTCAGAAGTTGAGGGGGGGGAAGAAAAGGTTAAACCCCCTCCAATTTTGGAAAAATGAAGAAAAAAGTCTTTAAAATGAATTCTTACTGCTTTCAAACTTAAGCTTTGAGGTCAAAATAAATAGTTACACAGTAAAAAGCTCAAAAATGCAATAAAAAGCGTTTTTTAACTTAAAATTAGCGTTTTTTTACCTATTTTTTCTTTAAAATCGAAAAACGATATGGGTAAAATGCATTCCAGAAAAAAAAACGATATGAGTATTTTGGGTTTCTCGGATTTTAACCCCTACCCCTAATTTGGGGTTTAACCCATACATGGGCACGGGGGGGGGGTTGGGGGGGTTAACCCCCCTACTCAGAAGTGAGGGGGGGGAGAAAAAGTTAACCCCCCCCAATTTCGGAAAAATGAAGAAAAAAAATGTCTTTAAAATGACTTCTAACTGCCTCCAAACTTAAGTTTTGAGGTCAAAATGAATGTTTTAAGCAATAAAAAGCTCAAAAATGCAATAAAAAGGGCTTTTTGACCTAAAATTAGTGTTTTTAACCTATTTTTCCTTCAAAATCGAAAAACGATATGGGTAAAATGCACTCCAGAAAAAAAACGATATGGGTATTTTGCGTTTCTCGGAGTTTAACCCCCCTAATTTGAGGTTTAACCCCCCCCCACTCCGGACCAACTTGCCCCTGTATGGTTTAACCCCCCGGACCAACTTGCCCAAGTATGGTCAGGTGGGATCCAATATCCGAAGCAAAATACTTTTAAACCCTTAAAGGTTTAATAATAGTTTTTTATAAGATAATACTATAATAATATTATTGAATAAAAAGCTATATTCTGATATAAAAAGGATGTAAAAACATGAATTTGTGTTAAAAATTTAATTTTGCATAAAAAATACTTAAAATTTTCTGGAGAGGGGAGGGGGGTCAGATTTCAAAATCTAGAGGGGGTCAGTGGTAAAAAATTTGGGGGAGGAGAGCCCCTGGATTTTTTTAGGAGGGCCCCCAAAATTCCGAGGCTAGGGGGTGCACCTCAGACCTCACCCTACCCCCCTTGTTCATCTATGACTATAAATCGAATGTCTTAAAATTGTTTGATTGTTTGTGTGGAAATCCCAATCTCCCCATATAAAATGAAAATTGCTGTTCATTATTTTGCACAACATTAGAACTTACGACTAATACGGGCCAGCGCAGCATATGATCATAGGTGGGCAGGGGGGGGCTTGGGGTTATACCCCCAAAATCCTGATTATAGCCGACACTCCCCCCCCCAGTGGCGTGCCCTGCCCAGGGGGGAAGCGGCCGCACCCCCCCCCCTCCGAAATCCGGCGAAGCCGGATTTTTTCTTAAGGGGAGATTCTTACGTTTTTTAAATTTTGGGAGAGAAAAATTTTTTGCTTTAATATTAATACAGAAACTTTCCTGATGCCCTCCAAAAGCATATTAATAGTCAAAAAAGCAAAATTTCCCCACTGCGCGGGTAGTTTAAAATGACAATTTAATGTTATCTTAGTTTTTGGATTACAAATCGATTATCCCGTTCAGCAGTTAAGGTATACAGTTTAATAAAACTAACTACTATAAACACTTTTATTAAAACTATTAAAACTACTATAAAACAACGTTTGAAACACATGTTTTAAATGAGTAGGTATAAAAAAACCCTTAAATTTTGTAATAAGTATCATCTGGAATTAGAATTAAAATTTCTAGTGTATTTTTTCTTAAACTAAAAATTTTCTCTCCTGGGGGACATTCTGCCCCCGGACCCCCTAACAAGGGGCTCCACCCCTTGACCCCGCTGGGGGGCTATCGCCCCCCAGACCCCCATATCTGAGGGGCTGCTGCCGCCCCCAGACCTCCCTTCAGGGTTAGCAGTGCCCTCCCGATATGAAATTCTGGGCACGCCACTGCCCCCCTAAAATTTGGGGGTCCCACCAGTACTAAAAATGCTAAAAATGGGGTATTTAAGGTATAACCCAAAATCATTTTTGGGACACTTCCCAAATTTCGGGGGTGACCCCTTTTCAAAATCCGGTAGGCTGCCCGCCCACCTATGAATATGACTAAGGGTAACCTTATTAAAGGATTTAAGGAAAAGGTATAATATGACTATTATTGTTGTAACTACCCCTCAAATCGTCTCACTCAATTTCTAAACATAAAAAATATGATTAATTAGCAGTACTTACGTAAATAATACAAAAAATGAATAAAATATAGTTGAATTCACAACAATTATTTATGCGCGCTGAGCAAAGGGAAGCGCGAGAAAAGTTTTGGAAACTGGTTTTTTAATTATATATTTAAAAATGTTTATCTTTTATTTGCCGGTTTGAATAAAAGGCTGATGATTTTTATTTCCTGAATGATAAGGTACTTGCATGCAAACCTGTGCACTGCCCCCCTCGGGGTTTTATTGGGGGGGGGGGTAATTACAAAAATGGGGGCACGGGGGGTAACTTTTTTGAAACAAGGGGGGAGGGCAAGCAGCAGGGAAGGAAAAAGAAAGAGGAAACAAAGGAGAAAAAAGAGAAAAAAAGAAAAAAGGGAAAAAGGAACAAAAAAAGTGAAAACAAGGTATAAATAGGTGTAAAATGGCTTAAAATACATTGAAATAGGCTAAAAACTGCAAAAATTTGCGATGATGGCGTCATCATAGGTCAAAAATGGCGTCATAATTTTAGGGTACTTTTCTATTTTTTGGCGGGGGGCAATAAAACGGGGGAGGGGGGCAAATCCTTCAATAAAATCGGGGTGGGGCATTTCCAGACTGTACACAGGTCTGCTTGCATACATGCCCAAGTGCAGAAAATGTTTCAGAGTTTTTAGCTTGCTGCAACATAAATTATTTACTTATTCTATTATAACAAAAACAGATTATAATGGTTTTTTGAGCGCGAAAAAAACATCAGTAGCCAATTAACCTGTATTGCTCCATATGGACAGGCCGGGCAGCGAAAAACCGGTCGTCTGAGGTGTTTTTGAAGGACGTGGGCCAATTTATCATTGACTTTGACCACTCGGTTGCACATATGGCACATCAGCGTTGGTTTACGCGACTTTCCCACATGGCTTAAATTGCTGCCGGAAAGAAGAGAAGACTTTTTCATTTTAACAGTTTGGTTAAACGTCACATTTGCTGGACGAATATCTGCAAGAGACGATGCTGGCTGAAAGCTACATCCCGGATTATCGTCCTAAAAATAAGACATTTTGCCATACTGGAGAATAAGGTCACTCAACAAACACCGAAGACAATTGCTAAATGGAGAGCAAAAAAGATAAAGACAATTACGATAATAACGGAAGTATAAATTTTATACTTCCGTTATTTTTTTTAAATTAGTTAGAAACGCATTTTTCCCTAACTTGAATATTGATTTGCTTAATATAATCTCGAGAAAACATTTTTGAATAAAATAACCAGTTTTTTTTGCTAGATTCTAGGTTTCTTTACGACGCCCACCCAATATTTTAGATTTTTAAATCAAAAGCACGATCAAGTTGTTTGAGAGTTGCAAACCTGCGAAAATGGCGCTATAAACTTTAAGACTATCGGGGAGGTTAACGGGTCACTTTCCCTAATCCCTTTGTATCAGATAGGTTTTAAAAAAGTAGTTTATTTAACATTAGGGTTTTGAGGGCCGATATTGAATTTTAACAAAACTAAAATAGTTTTAATTTGATAACAATTTTATACAGTACAAAGTGATTATGACCTCAGCAAATTGTTACAAAAACTTAACAAAACTGAGGGAAATGGCCCAAAACCTAAACAGAAAACGATTGTAATCATATTATAAGTATGTTCAACTCATTTTTTTTAAAACTTTAGATTTTGCGTAATTTTAAATAAATAATTTTAAACCACATACAGAAGATTTATTTTCAAAAACATTTGAGTTATTGAATTTATTTAAGTCATTCAGTGCTTCTACACTTGCGGGTCTCTTGTCTTTGACATTTTCCACTGTTATAGCACTTGAACTGGTTAGAAAATTTGAAGACTCCATCGAATCCTCTTCATTATGATTATCTATAGATATAAATTGTTATAATGCTCTATAAAAAACCACTATGAAAAAATACAGAATCACGAAAGAAGAGCAATTTGTAATATAATGTTGCTAAGTTAACAATCCATATTGTGTTGTACTGGAGGCGCCTGCCAGTGGTGCAGTTTACATTTGTCTACCAAAGCGTGTAATCAGGAGGTGAGGTGGGCAGGAGAGAAAAGTTGATAGTAGTCTTATAGCCCTTCCATGACCCACCCTGTCCCCACAAAAAAAATCTTAAAATTGCCGCCGCCCTTTTCTGTTAATATTAGGGGTTAAACCAAACCAACCAACTTGTCCTACTCCCCCTGCCAAAAAAAATATGGAAAATGCAAATTAATGACAAGTAGGCAGCGCAGCCTGCCCTTAGGAACATAACAGTAATGTCGCGGGTCATCAAGCAATAATTTTTTTATACTTACTTCATATAATCCTTTGAAGATAATCAATCTGCTTTTTCTTAAAATAGGTCTGGAACGTCAGCACATACGACAATTCTGTTTATTTGTGTGCATATGAAGAGGTGTACGTGTGTTGTGTCGTGCGAGTTTGTGTTTTGCATAGCGGGCAGCAGTTTGGTAATGTGTATGATATGAATGATTGTGTGGGGTTTATTTTGTGTAAGTAAAAGTAGAAGAAAACTAATTTACCCACTTAGAGTTGGGCAGAGGTTCTCCTGATCCTCGAGGAAGGTTTTCTTCTATCTTTCAACCAATGGTTTTTGATAAAAAAAGGCATGCGATTTGTTACCAAAGATACGCTTTTTTGTGTTTTTAAGAGAGTATACCAATGCTAGCATCCTAAAATTTTAGGGGGTATTTTGGATGTTTTAACACTTACGTGGGTTATAATCTTTTTGTACATTTACGATATAAACTCCAAATCGCAAACACGCTGCTTATTGCAGTCTTACTCGTACTCACTTGGAGCAATATCATCCTCTTCTTCCACTCTGATTGCGCCCAGAGTTTCTTCTATTTTCGGAGAGCAGAAATACTTTTGCTGGGGTGATGGAAATTCCATGGGAGAAGTTGCAACTGGTGGGAAATTGGTGGTCGGCGTTTCTGGAGTTGACTCTGAAAAGGAATTTATATTACACTTAAAGAACAAAAAAATTGTTAAAACAAGTGATTTTTTCAACAAATGACGTTCCTCGCTAATTTTTCAAAAGCAAAATTTGAGTGTGAATTTGGATGTCAAATTTTAGCTAGGTAAACTTTTAGTATATTTTTAAAAATGTATAATGCAGAACACAAACATGGAAAAATTCTGTATAAACATTGTTTAAATCATTATACAATTACATTAAAAAATACATAAAAAATGATCAATTAAAAAACAGATTAATAAATTTAAATCATCAATCATTAACAAACTGTTATAACAATCTACAATACAAACACAACTAAAATTGGAACTAATCACAACTAAAATGAACAAAAAATAAATGCAAACCCTGGAAAATAACATAAATAACTATAAACATATTTGTATCTTGTTAACTTAGAAATCAAGGGCACTGGCGAGGCAGTTGTTGTATCTGTAAGTGTGAAAGCCTACAATCTTCGAGTCGGCAGAGGTAAAAATTTGAGGGTTTCCACTCTTAGGGGTCTGGCGCTTATTTAAACCTGAAAATTTTGGAGATTTATTTTAAAAAATACTGCAAAATAATAGTTGAAGTAAGGAATTTAAACGAAGCAAAAGAATTTTAGCCTCTTAAAAAATTTTTTAAGGATCTTGAAAATTAGTACCTACCTAGCACAACTCTTGCAAATTGAGTTTTTAGTTGCCAAATGATTAATCCGTTTTTTAATCCATTTTTGTACGAACTATAGTAGTTTAAATTATTTTTAAAGAAAAATACCAACAACTGTCAGCTTTAAAATGTTTCCAGAAGCCGAAGCTATTGCAGCAGCTAGTTCTTCTTCTCCATCAATCACTAGGTCGTCCTCTTCCTCATCTAAAGATAAAAAACCTTTTGCTTTGTTGTGAGAAATTTAAAATAGGATACAATGCAAATGTAAATTAGGTAAAATTTAATGAAATTAAAATATGTGTCATCGTGGTGTTCATAGATGCCCTACCTCCTTAAGCTTAGGGGAAACATTTTCACCAGGGTAAAGGCTAAAATCTGACTGTGGGAGAGTGCAATTCATACCCCGGGTATAAATCACAAAAAACGCCTAGGTGAGAGTGCGAGGCATACGTGGGCGTGGGGGGTGGAGAGTTGGGGGAGGGAGTTAAGTGGTTAACCCCCAATTTTAAGATTTCATCCCATACATGGGCACGGGGGGAGATTGGGGAGCTTAATTCCCCCCCCCCCAATTCTGAGATGGGGGTTTAACCCCCACTCAGAAGTGGGGGGAGGGGTTAACCCCTCAATTTTGAAAAATTGAAGGAAAAAATGTCTATAAAATGATTTTTAACTACCTTCAAACATAAGTTTTGAGGTCAAAATAAAATGTTTTAAGCAATAAAAAGTTCAAATATGCAATAAAAAGGGCTTTTAAACTAAAATTAGCGTTTTTTTTCTATTTTTCCTTCAACGATATGGTTAAAATGCACTCCAGAAAAAAAACGAGTAAAATACGTTTTTCGGATTTAACCCCCCGATTCGTGGTTTAACCCACCTCCACTCCGGACCGAAACCCATGCATGTTTCACCCACCCCCCCCCCCCCCCTCCTCCGCCAGAAGTGGAAGGGAAAAAAGCATACCGGGGCAAGGGGGTCCGGAGTGGGGTGGGGGGGTTATACCCCAAAATAGGGGGGTTAAAATCCAAGAAACGCCAAATACCCATATCGTTTTTCGATTTTGAAGGAAAAATAGGTAAAAAACGCTAATTTTAGGTCAAAAAGCTGTTTTATAGCATTTTTGAGTTTTTTATTGCTTTAAACATTCATTTTGACTTCAAAACTAGAGTTTGGAGGCAGTTAGAAGTCATTTTAAAGACATTTTTTTCTTCATTTTTCCAAAATTTGGGGGGAGGTTAACCTTTTCTCCCCCCCCCCTCCCACTTCTGAGTGGGTTGGTTAAACCCCCATTCTCAGAATTTGGGAGTGGGATTAACCATAGGTGGGCAGCCTCTTGGATTAAGGGGGGGGTCAAATTTTAGGGGGGGGGGTGTCTGGCAAGACCCAAATTTTGAGGGGGGTGTACCCAATATTTCCGCGCTGCCTTAAAATGAGCTTAAAACGCGTAAACAACGTAAAACAAGCTATAAATGCTCTAAAACTGTGTAAAATTAAAATAAAACCTTATTGCAACTTAAAAATTTTATTTTTTAATTCTTTTAATAATAATGTGTTTATATATTCTTAGAATTAGATTAGAAATCATAGTTTTTTTTAATAATTACGTAATAATAGAATAGTAATTATATTGTCTTGATTATAAAGTCAAGTATCACAAACTTTTTATTCTATAATCTTATATTTAATTAAAAGTTATATAGGTACATACATGGGCGTAGCCAAAGCCAGGGGGGTCTAGTCTAGACCTCCCTTTTGGGTCGGCAAAGGGAAAAATTTGGAGTTCGACCCCCCTTTTAGTTTGCCAAGGATAAAAATTTGGGGGGTCTAGAATAGTGGCGCAGGCGTGCCCAGAATTTCATTTTGGGGGAGGGGCGGTCTGGGGGGGGGGGGTAAATACTAATCCTGAAGGGGTGTCCGGGGGGCGGCAGCCCCTCAGTAATGGGGGGTCTGGGGGGGGCGAGAGCCCCCCAGCGGGGTCAAGGGGCAGAGCCCCCTGTCAGGGGGGTCCGGGGGCAGAATGCCCCCCGAGGGAGAAAATTTTTAATTTAAGGCGCTAAAATACACTAGAAATTTTCATTCCAGATGATGTTTATTACAAAATTTAAGGTTTTTTTATTCCTTTACATTTAAAACAGATGTTTAAAACGTTAGGTAATAGCAGGTCAATAATGTTTAATTAATGTTTTTTGAATAATAAAAGAAAAAATGAAGTATATGACATAAACAAGGTAATAAACACTCCGCGCGAAGCGAAAAAAATTTTTTAGCCCTTTTATAACGCTTAAAAATTTTTCTGTGGGAGGCGAATTTGGGGGGGTGTGTCCCCGGGTACCCCAAATTTAAGGGGGGGGGGGTGTCAGCAAAATCCGAAATTTTGGGAGGGTATACCCCCAATCTCCCCCTGCCCACCTATGGGGTTAACCCCCCAACTCCCCCTCGTGCCCATGTATGGAGAAAAGGTGAACCTGCTTAGTTTAAAAAAATGAAGAAAAAAAGTTTTTAAATTGAATTCTAACTGCCCCCAAACTTAGGTTTTGAGGTGTTTAAGCAACAAAAAGCTGAAAAATGTAATAAAAATGGATTTTCGACCTAAACTTATTGTTTTTACATAATTTTTCTGCGAAATCAAAAAACGATAAGGGTAAAATGCACTCCAAAAAATGATATGGGTAAAATGCGTTTTCCAGATTTTAAACCCCCAACTCCTAAATCAGGGTTTAACGTTAACTTTTCCCTCCCACTTGTTGTTGTTGTTGCATTACCTGAAACTTATCTTCCCTATGCAGATTATGCAAAGGGCAGGCAGGCGCTAGGACAAGCCAGGAGGGGCGAAAAAATTTCACCCCCATGGTTGAGACTATTCGTTCAACATTAATAACAATGTTGGGTTGGGAACCTTTACCGCTAGAATGTTCACTGCATGCAGTGTTCACTCATTCCGAGGTCTTCGTCTAAATGATTTTTTATGTCGCGATATTGTCTCTCCCACTTCAAATCGACTTGCATATGTATGGGGCTCGTATACCCCCCCTCAAAATCCGGGAGGCTGCTCACTCATGAGGGCTGGGTATAATTTTTGGAGAGATAGAGATCAAAATAAGAATTTTTAAAATCGCTAACAAAATGCTAGTAAAAAGGCTGTAATGGTAAGAAATACTGGGGAGTAAAAAAAACTCTGTGGAGAACAACGTGGAGTAAATGAATGAGTTGAAACATTCAGGAGTGGAGAGGGGAGTTCAACTTCTTCCTAGAATTTGGGTGGTAATAATCGCCCAATAACCACACTCCTTCTGCTGTGACCATGTATGCCTTAAGCTAAGGTAGGTTGGGCAGGTTGCCCCTATGAATACAATACAGCTGCCTGATATTTATATATCACTATGAACACTTCCTCTCCCCAAAATAAAAGGAAGATTCCAGTACTGTTAAGTCATTTTTTGAGGGGGAAAGGATGGTTTATAAACGCTTAGATATTAAATTTGTAATTACTAACACGTAAAAATGAATATAATACCAAATACATAGCTTGCTTTACCTTTGTAAGTGATCTTGATTCCAAAATCGGGAGAATGCTTACGGAGTTTCTTTTGAAAACAGAGAAAGTTATCTTCCCTTGCTGAATCATAATGAAAAAGAATTTTTCGGAATTCTCCCCTGAACTGCCATTTGATTAGCACTGGATCAGACATCTTACGTAACCTTTAATAAATCAACCTTAAAACCAATACTAGATAAAGCATAAAAGATTCCTTTCACGGTTGAAAGTCCAAAACTTTTTCCCGATCGCTAACTTTTCATACGGTATACTTTTCATATTACCACGACCACCATTAACCTTTAAAAAATTTTGAAAAATGGTTTTGCTAAGTGGTTAAATAATTAATATAGATATCACATAAAATTACTTTTTTTTGCTATTTTTTACTATTAGTTTTATTATTTTTTGTGAAAAAAATTCGACTTTCTCTGTTCAGAAATTTAAAAGGTTTCGAAAATAGTTTTGATAATGACAAAACAAACAATAATATAGTTTTGTTTAAAAATGATGAGGACTGGCAAGAAAACTTCAACCTTAGAACTTTATCTTAATATATGCGTAAAAAGAGAAAGCTGAGAAGAGAAGGCTCAGACCTGTGCACTGCCCCCCCCCCCCACCACCCCGGGGTTTTATTGAGGGGGGGGGCAATTCCAAAACAGGGAGGCACGGGGGCAACTTTTTTGAAACGGGGAGGGCAATAAAACGGGGGGACAAGCAGTGGAGAAAAAAAAAGAAAAAAGGAGAAAAAAAGAGAAAAAAGGGACAAAAAACGCGAAAATAAAGTAAAAATAGGTCTAAAATGGCTTAAAATACATTGAAATAGGCTAAAAACTGCAAAAACTTCGAGATGCTGGCGTCATCATAAGTCAAAAAAGGCGTCATTGTTTTAGGGTACTTTTTCATTTTTTGGCGGGGGGGGGGGGGGGGCAATAAAACGGGGGGGCGGAATCCTCAATAAAGCGGCAGGGGGGAATTTCCAGACCGTCCACAGCATACATGGGCAAGTTGGTCCGGAGTGGGGGTTAAACCCCAAATTAGGGGGTGGGGTTAAAATCCGAGAAACGCAAAATACCCATATCGTTTTTTTTTTGGAGTGCATTTTACCCATATCGTTTTTCGATTTTGAAGAAAAAATAGGTAAAAAACGCTAATTTTAGGTCAAAAAGCCCTTATTTTATTGCATTTTTGAGCTTTTTATTGCTTAAAACATTCATTTTGACCTCAAAACTTAAGTTTGGAGGCAGTTAGAAGTCATTTTAAAGACATTTTTTTCTTCATTTTTCCAAAATTGGGGGGGGGGGTTAACTTTTTCTCCCCCCACTTCTTAGTGGGGAAGGGGGGGGGGGGTTAAACCCCCCTTCTCAGAATTTGGGGGGGGGGGTTAACCCCCCCCCCAAAAACACCCCCCCCCCCCCCCCCCCCCCCCACCCCCCCCCCAACCCCCCCCAAGCCCCCCTCCCCGTGCCCATGTATGGTGTACAGGTCTAAAGACTTATTTGGTAATTTAGGAGCGGGAGCATAGGCGAGCGGTGAGAGACGTTTTTTCCTCTCCACTCCCAAACACTGCCGACAGTGTCAAAGCGACATCCCCTAAATTTTGAGGGCTATCAGAAATAAAAACGCGAAAAATAGGTTTTTGGGTGATATCTGGAAGCATACACCCTCTGAAAATTTTCTAACGTCTTGATAACAGAAAATTTTTTGGGTATATATACCTTCCACCCAAAACAAAGGGTGCTCATCACGGTTGGTAGACTCAATACGCAATCTGAACAAAAATATAAGGGATAGTCGAAGTTTTAAAAAACATAATTTTCTGGGAAAATAGTCGAGGTTTTGAGATTAATGAAGTGGATTTTACTTTGCGCTCTCATTTTCTATCACCTATGCTTTATTTGCTGCTTCATATGCTGGGAAAACTTCAACCACCGCCACCATATTTTTGTTTTCTATTGAATTGGGAAGTTATGAGCTAAACTATTAACAGACCTGTGCCTGCCCCCTTTTTTGAAACGAGGGCTGGCAATAATCGGGGGGCAAGCAGAGGAAAAAAAAGAGAAAAAAAGGATGAAAAAAAAAGAAAAAGAAGGGAAAAGAGAAAAAAGGGACAAAAAAAGCGAAAATAAGGTAAAAATAGGTCTAAAATGGCTTAAAATACATTAGATAGGCTAAAAACTGCAAAAAATTTGCGACGATGGCGTCATCATAGGTCAAAAATGGCGTCATTTTAGGTTAGTTTTTGATTTTTTGGCGGGGGGAGCAATAAAACAGGGGGTGGGCAAATCCTCCAATAAAACGGGGGTGCATTTCCAGACCGTGCACAGGTCTGCTATTACGACAAGCTGTAAAAACAATTTAAATAAAGTCATTTCAAATCCAAACCTGTACACTGTCTTAGTCAGCAGTGGCGAAGATCGTTCGATTTGACTGGAAAAGGGTAGAGCTGTTGACTATTTCCATTGCTGGATATGGGCAGTTTCGCTGGATGGAAGCCACTCAGTGGACACCAGTCAACTCGGACGATCTTTGCCCCCTAACATTAGTGGCTGTGCCCATCCCCCCGCGCCCAAAAATGAAAAAGTACCCATATTATGGCGCCATTTTTGACCTATTATAACGCCTCATCGCGAAAGTTTTTTTGCAGTTGTAAGTTTTTTTTCTCTTCTGCTTGCTCCCCTCTTATTTTGAAATTGTCCCCTTCTCTCTTCTGCTTGCTCCCCTCTTATTTTGAAATTGTCCCCCTCCAAAAAAACTCGGAGGTACAGGAATTGTCTCAATCTCACTCAACCTACTAACGTACAGCTTTACATTATTGACCGCGATGGGCGTAGCTAGAGAGGGTCTAGGAGGAGGTCTAGCTAGTCTCCCCTTTTGGGTCAACAAATTGAAAAACTTAGGGTCCCCTCTTTTGAATCGCCAAGAATAAAAATTTGGGGGTCTAGCAAAGCCACTTTTTAAAAATTTTTCTCGCGCTTCGCTCCGCGCTAGATTAATTAATGCTCTCCACTTCCAAATTTGTGTTACTTTGTTTTGTAATCTTGGTATGACCACGCTGCACCCACTCCATTCTTAATGTTTTAATTGGTCTCCACTTCTAAATGTGTTACTTTGTTTTGTAATCTTAATACGAACACGCTGCACCCCCCCGGGCCCCGACTTTAGATTGTTATATATTGGGATTAAAAATTTAAGGCTTAGAAGAAGTAATTATAAAAACATTTTCTCGCACTTTGCATTGCTCAGCTGTAAATCAATGCACTCCTTTTTCAGTTGTTATTGTTTTGGAAATCGAAAATTTTAAGGTATCAAATTGTTTGTAAAAATTTTTTTCTTTGTTTTATTGACTTATTTAAATTTAGAAAATAATGAAGTATGTGATATAAAGAAGGTAATAAACACTCCGCGCGAAGCGCCAAAAATTTTTTTCAGCCCTTTTGTAACGTTAAGGATTTGGACCCCCCGCTCATTTGGAAATTTTGTTCAGGGCTGGACCCCACCCCCTCTCCGAAATCCTGGCTACGCCCATGTTGACCGCTGAACTAAAAACTCGATTTTTGTACCCAAGTTCGATGTTGTTTAAAATTTTGAGGTTTTAGCTATTTTTCCCTTATAAATTGATACCTTCTTATCAGTGATAGATATACTTCGACAAATTCGTTTATACTAGACCTACAGCTATCGACTTACTAAGAACCACAATATTATTTGTTAACATTATTAGTTTAACAAAACATTATTTTGAAATGTAGAACTTGCTGAATAGCTCTGGCAAAATAAACCATTATTCTAATTAGTAACCAAAGTAAAAAAAGCTATACTTTATTCATTTTAACGATTATAACAATGTCAAAATATATCATGTTTATCATACATGAGAAACAAGGCTTGTACTGTGTTTCTGTAACATTAAAATTTAATGGAATTTAATTTTTTTGTTATTATACACAACATACATGTTAGTTAAATTTTATATTGCATAAATAAATGAAACTATGTATTTCTCATAATTAAATACCAGAGAAGCTTAAATAGGACACACGACGATGACCCATGTACAAATGGAAAATTTTTTGACAAAAATTAACATGGTGAATCATAAAATTATTAACTTTTTACACAAAAAGAAACAATAATTATTCAACATGTAAAAAACATACTTTTACGGTTTAAATGTAACGTACGAATGTTATAATCGCATTATAGTTTCAATTACTAGCCCAATATTAATTTTTATTAAATTATATTAATTTTATGTCAAATATACGCCGGTATAAAAAAATGGAAGTAAAATACGACCATGCAATAGCAAAAACAATGCTTTGTATATAAAATTCGTTCAAATTAAATTCTTTTGTATAAAATTTCATTTAAATAATCGTTTTTAGCGTTAGTCACCTTTCAAACTCATCTTACCACAAGCCCATGCGTTCTACAAGTTAAAATTAAATTTTACTAAAACAAGAAGAAAAAAAACCAGAGTAAAAGTAATTGGAAATTCAAAAGATGATTGAAAGTAAAAGAAAGTGAAATAGTCAAGTAAAAGTAAACCAAAATTCGTTACTTTTAGTACTTTTTTTTAAAAAAAAAGTAACCGATTACCTACGACTCAAACTTTCAAACATTAAAAAGTGAAGGGGTTTTAAGTACAAGTTTTGGCCTATGCCTTTTTTTGCTATTTCAAATTTTCAAGTTTCCGGCTTAGGCTTAAGAATACGTTTTAGTGATTTCCAAATTCAAGCTCCAAACCTTGCTTCAAGTTTCCCATTTTGGTTACCAAGTTTCAATTTCAAGTTTTCTGAGCTCCAAAATCCTTAAATTTTTTGCCAACTTTATTTACGGAAAATTGTCTTGATCATATGTTTTTAGGAAAGTAACGAAACTCTAAAACGTGTCTTTTCAGGTTTTGATAATTCATATAAGATAAGGAGGCGCCCGAAAAAAATACATTCCGCAAAATATCTTTGGAAAGAATATCTTCTGAAAGACCATAAAATTCTCAACTTAAGAAAACTTTGATTTTCCTAAGCCTAAGCGAAACCTTAAAATCAAGCTAAAACGACATAAAAAAGTTTAAAAAAAAGCTTTAAAAGTTTTTAATAATACTGAATAATCTACTGCTGAAAGAAGATATTTTTTCCGAAAGATATTTTGCAGAAGGTATTTTTTCCGGACACCGATCAGGATACCCCTCCCTCCTGGATATTATTTTTTTTATTTTGGCAATGCGAAAAACCTTTTTTGAATGAAATTTTGGCGAAAAAAAATTATTGGTTATTTTGTCACAATTTGTTGAAAAAAAAACATAATTGTTTTTCGATTCTTAATTTTAAATGATATTTACCACATGTCTACCACCACCACCAAAGTACTTTCGCTCCGTAGCTTTTAGTTAAAAATTTGCATATTAAACACTAGAAAACGCACTTCCGCTGTAAATTACTCATTCTATTTACATTGCGGCTTGAGGTTGTGTGGTGTTTTTTTTACTTTTTACGTTATTTTTTATTAAGTATTAATTTTAAAACGATTAAAATGTATCCTGAAATCCAAGAGTGCACGAATTTCATCAGCAATTTTTTGTATAATAAGCTTCCGAGACGCAAGGTCAGTCTTTTCAATGAGCAGCTTGCCAATTATCTTCTTTTGAAGTATCAAGACCATTGGACACCTGAAGAACCACATAGAGGTATGTAATAATTTTTTTTATATATTTAAATTACTTCTAAAATGGGAAATTTTAAGTTTTATGTTCGCAGTTCATTAATTTTAAAAAATAAATGTTTACAGTAAAAAAGGGTACAAAGTACAAGTCTTCCACTCGTCAAAAATTGGTTTGAATTTTTAAAAATGTATTTTTTTTAACTTACACTTTTTTTTGGATTTTAAAGAATTTGACCAAGATGAGCAACTCTATAAATCATAAATACTCATATCATATATTAAAAAGTTACATGTTCTGGATCAATTTGTATTTGAGTGCAAACTCTTTTTAATACTAAAATTTCTCTTTTCAAGGTGTATTTTATGCTGTTTGTTAAGAACATTTTTTGTATTAAACACTTAAAAACTTTGACAAAATTTTGGTTGTTAACAAATTCGGCCAAAGTTTGGCACCCCTCGAATTTTTTGGATGAGGAGGGGGTAGGACTGTTACTGCGACTCCCGATTTTAGGTCCGGAGTTCTCCCAAATTTAGTTTTGGAGTGAACGCCGAAAATGGCTATCAAATCAAAGGGGTTCACCCTTGGGATTGAGAGGAAGAGCCAGGGGGGGGGGTTAACCCCCCCCCCAAATTCTGAGAAGTGGGGGGGGGGGCGAAAAAGTTAAACCCCCCAATTTTGGAAAAATGAAGAAAAAAAAATGTCTTTAAAATGACTTTTAACTGCCTCCAAACTTCAGTTTTGAGGTCAAAATGAATGTTTTAAGCAATAAAAAGCTCAAAAATGCAATAAAAAGGGCTTTTTGACCTAAAATTATCGTGTTTTTTTTAACCTATTTTTCCTTTAGAATCGAAAAACTATAGGGGTGAAATGCACTCTAGAAAAAAAAACGATATGGGTATTTTGCGTTTCTCGGATTTTAACCCCCCCCCCCTAATTTGGGGTTTAACCCCCCCCACTCCGGACCAACTTGCCCATGTATGGTTATACCCCCCAAAATCCCGACTATGACCGACACCCCCCATGGGCGTAGCTAGGGGAGTCTAACTCCCCTCTTTTGGGTCGGAAAATAAAAAAAATTTGGGGTTAGACCCCCTTTTTTGTCGCCAAGGATAAAAACTTGGGGTATAGAAGGGCCATTTTTTAAAAAATTTTCACGCGCTTTGGTCCGCTCAGCGCTCGATTAATTATATATGGTCTCCTTCCACTTCCAAAGTTGTGTTGAGAAGTAATTTTAAAAACATTCAGACCTGTGCTCGGTCTAGAAATGCCCACCGCTTTATTGGAGGATTTGCCCCCCTTCCCCGTTTTATTGCCCCCCCCCCGCCAAAAAAGGAAAAAGTACCCTAAAATTATGACGCCATATGACCCCCCGTGCCCCCCCCCGTTTTGGAACCCCCCCAATAAATCCTGGGGGGGGGGCAGTGTACAGGTCTGAAAATTTTCTTGCACGTTGCAGTGCTCAGCTGTAATTCAATATACTCATTTTTCAGTTGTTACGGTTTTGGAAATCGAAAATTTTAAGGTATCAAATTCTTTGTAAAAATTTTTTCCCTGGTTTTATAGACTTATTTTAATTAAATAATAGGAAAATAATTAAGAATGTGACATAAACAAGGCAATAAACACTTCGCGCCAAGTCTCGTAAAAAATTTTTTTCTTGCAGATTCCGGGTTTCGAAGCCTTCAAATCAATTGCAAAAATCGAACTGAGCAGTTGGTCGCTGTAAGT
>JASAMX010022381.1:0-13140 GCA_030248175.1 Microlaimidae sp. YZB2_3
ATAAAGAAATATATCCTTATGCCAAAGGCTTTCAAAATAAGATTATGGGCGGGATCTTTTTGTTAAGGACACATACACAATAAACGCACCAACCAAAAATAAAAAGATTAAAAAGTTGTCAGTAGTAATGTAACCAATCATAACTTAGTTGCGTCACGTAATTTCTTACACGTGATAAGTTTATGGAAAATGAGTGGTTACTTGGCTTCCGCTCTAATTTCACCCTGAAATTGTTTTTTTTTTTGTCATAATATTAAATACTTCATGTAATAATAATGTTGCAAATGGTTACTGTGTTTATAAAATGCTACAAAGTAACAGTTAATACTTCGTTGAAAATTAATAAATTTTAATTTAATAAACAAAATTTAAAAAAATATATTATGCACTATAAATAATTTATAAATTTTTTCCACTGTATTGAAAACGTTATACCAAGACAAAGACTAAATTTTCCATTTAGAAATTCAATTTACTTATTTTTTACTGTCTTTTTGTTCTTCTTTTAGTTTTTATGTTGCATTAATTTAATTTATTTTGCTGCCTTATCGCCCGGATTGACATTTTATGCAGATTGGCACATTGCATATTATTTTTTTTAAAATTAGAATTAGAATTTTAAAGTTTCATTCTTATAAGAACTGTAAAGCCTTTTTAAAAGTAGCAGACCAATTAAAATTGTTAGGTTATGATGATTTTTGAAACGAATAATAACGTATAATTTTATTACTTGCCGCCTTTTCAAATTATATACCAAAAATACTTAATTTTATCTTTTTAAAACATTAAATTTTTGTTCCAATTTTAGCAGTTTGATAAATAACTTTAAAATTATGGTGTCTTAAATCTTTAATATTAAACCGTTTCTGCTGAAAATTTTAAAAGGTTTTATTGTTAAATAGTCGATTCAATACTGCAAATCATCGAGGTCAACTAGGTTTGATTCGCTTATAACCCATTTTTTTAATCTTCCAAACAGGACTATTTTCCAAGTCCTGTTTCAAAATAAATAAAATATAAATATTATGTGATTTATAAGATACATATACATATATACATATATACAGACAGATACAATAACATAATACACAACATAACAATACATGTATACATATATACATGTTACAGGATACATGTATAACTTATAGGATACATGTCATGATTTATAGGATACATGTATACACATTTTACTTCTATTAAAGCCTGTAGCCTGGGCCAGGATTGACGCAGTTATTTTCACTAGTGATATTCCTTGGACTGCCGTTTTTTGCAGCTCCGGAGCGAAGTTCCAAAGCTCCCTTTGTTTTGAATGGCGGGAGCTCTGCAGCATAATATTAAAATCTGCAGCCTAATTTTAAAAGGTAGCAACATCAATAAATTTCACACTCATTGCCAAAGAAACTAAGCACTGAGAACTAAAATTTTAAAAAAAAAAATTTGCAAGAAGTGTCTCACATGCGACTTACATATGCAGGCTAGATTTTTTGCACTTTTTACTGTTTTTTGCATGGCAAAATTTCGTGTACTTATTGCTCAGTTTTCTACGCAGTGAGTTTTTAAATTAGAGTTGTTTCTGCCTTTGAAAGTACGCTCCGGAGCTTCGATCATTTAAAACCGAGGGAACGCCGAAGCTCCGGGCTTCGCTCCAGAGCTCCAAAAAAAGAACTTCCAAGGAATGTTAGCAGTGAAAATAACTGTCCGGGCCTTGGCCTGGCTCAGTCCCGGCCTCGCAATATCCAAGTTTTTCTACCCCGACCCCGGCCCAGGTATTGACAAAAATCCTGCTCCGGTAGATCCCTGTGCTAGAAAAATAATCGTAGGGCCTATTTTCATAAAAAACTTTGTAACTTCTCATTTTACAAATCTCCGCCTTTTTTTGTAAAATACACGATAAAGGTTTTTCAAATTGTAATTCAGGGGGAGTATCTCCGCGAAGTGCTCTGATCGCAACTGCGTTATCTCCCTTCGATTCGCTGACTGATCAATATTAGAGTGTCGTATGTCCGCTATGATTTAATTTACAAAAAGTAGGCGGAGATTCGTAAAACGAAAATTGACAAACATCTTCATGAAATAGCCCGCAGGACGTAAAAAGCAGTATTTAAGTGCAAAGAAAGTCAACAAAGTGTTTTAGAAATTTCAGCGCAAAGAAAATTAGCAAATAATAACGAAATTTTGCTGGAAAACTCGCATATTTACAATTTTTCTAGAAAAATTTTCGTTAAAAATTTAGTGTGCAGTAATTTTCATTTATGTTATACATTATTGTTTTTATGTTCTCAAATAATAAACAAAAAAATCTTAAAATTTGCTTTAACAAAAGTTAACTTTTCTGAAAATTACTGATTTTTGCAAAAAATTTGCCCTGTAATGACACAATTTTATCATATTAAGTGTGATTTTAATATTTTTCGTGTGTTTTAAACACAGTTTAATTTGCTTTATACACCCAGTTCTGTTTAGGAGAGGGGTGGTGGTGAGTAGAAAAGACAGAAGGATAAATAAAGACAAAAAATATTCCATTAAATAAAGAAATTATAATATTCACATCAATTTTAATATTAATAAAAAATCAGGCAGCTATGGAGGTTGAAAAATATAAATTGAAAAAAAGGCACCGTGGGGTTTTTGAATCAGTTCGTAAATAATTTAATATAAATTATCTGATTTATGACGCATAATTTAAAGGTTTTTTGACAATATTTAATCCGCAGAGAAAATGAGTGGGTAGTAAAAAATCGGAAAGGAAAGTATCACTCAAAAAATTTTTTACTTTGAAACGATTTTAAACTTTTGAAATTTTGTATTTACTTTTAAAAAAGGGAAATTTCGGACTTTAAAATTTTTTCTAATTATACAGTAAAAAGATTAAAAGATTTTTTCAATATCCAATATAGGCTTTTCAATGAAAATCCAAAGCAACAATTTTTTTTTAATTTTTAAATTTGTTTAAAAATTAAATTTTATATTAGCAAATCAAACCAATAATATATTAAATTTGTTCAAAAAAACAATATACCATAAAAACAAAATCTTAAATAGATATTATTATTTTTAAATTAAATAAAAATAATTTATGCTCATTGTTTTACAGTTTGTGGAATCATTTTACTTTCAATATGGAATCAAAAATTTTATTTCTTTTAGTATTTTTTGTGCAACTAATATAATTAAAATTTTCCGCAAAATGTCTAAATATATTTGTTTATAATTTTTTTGCTCTATGAATTAAAAAAAAAACAAAAAATAAGGCGTTTTCTTTCGAAACGCATTTTCAATTCACGATAGTTAAAACCTTCCCATTTAAACGGAAATTGTTCAGTGTTAATATTATTTACAGAGTTATAACGTTATAGAATCACTTTTAGCCAATTAGTGCTTACGAAAAAAGAAGATTTTTCATCCATTGGAGATTAATTTTTTCCCAAGCACTAATTGGCTAAAAGTGATTTTATTTGTTCTTCCAACAACCATTTCCACAGAGCAAAACATATATGACGTGATCACGAATACTATATGTCATTTTGAGGGTACTTAATATGCTGAACTGTTTAATTAACCTTTTTAGCATTTGTCAAATAGGTTTATAAATAAATCTATGACCGTTTTTCTTAGCTTTAAGCTTAAAAAATTATAACATTGTTTGTGGGTTTATTGAAAAAACAAATGCAAAATAAAAAAAAACATGCTGAATTTAATATAATCGTATATATGAGATAAAATAATTATAATTTTGGAAACTAACTTAAAAAACAAGATCTTTCAAATATATGAGTTTAGGTAAGAGACGTTTTAATTTTTAAATGAAAACCAATATTTGAGTAATAGATCCTGTCATGTTCGCTTTGCCAAATTAGCTTCTTTTTACTGCGATCAAAACTCCGAAATTGCACTCGCGTGGGAATGATTAAAATTTTTTAATTAAAAATCCGGTAAAACTCTTTTGTAAAAAAGTTTTTAATTATCTTCTGCCTAATCCAAATTTTTTTTAAATATTTGGAAATAAACTTATTCACTCACCAAGAGAGCAAAATTAGCAAAAACTCAATGTAATTTTTTACATAACCAATGAAAAGAAAATGAATTTAACAGTTTTTACTGATGTTTCTGATGTTTTTTAATGATGTTTCATTTTCGTCATGCTTTCACCAATTATGGTTTTCTATTCGTGAACTTAAACATTTTAGCTTATTTTTTTCTAGTTAGAACAAACGTTTTGTAAAGTAAAATGAAACATATGTATGAGCCATATATCTTCCCGCAACATAAAAAATAATCTATTACAAAACGAATAAATTTGAATAGCAATTAACGAACAGAATAGTTGACATTTTTTGCAAAATAATTTGACACTTTTCCATTTTAACAAACGTTTTCAAATTAGTTTTTTTGATTATAATTCATAAATATTTAATGGTAAGCAGAAAACAAAAAAGTAAATGTCTCAATATATACCAAACTAGAATCTCAAGGAAAATATCATACAGTGGCGACAAAATTTAAATCTTAAGCTGTAATAACTCGCTAACGAAACGAAGTATTTGTAGGAACATTATTACATCCGAGTATAGTTCAGAATCTATGTAAATTCTAGGCTATCAGTTAAAAATGCTAAAAAACAATGCTTATCTAAAACATGATATCTATGGTCTAACAGAGTTTGTACGACAGCCTTAAAAAGTGTGTAACCACGAAGGATATAATTTTTGTATTTTTATTTTATGTGTAAATAGTACCAAGCCTTTTTATGAGCAAATTTTTCCTTAAAAAACACAAAAACCGCGCGCGTTCCAAAGAAATTAAAGAAAATTTAAAAAATATTTTAAACAATCAGCGCAATTAATTTTGCTAAAATTTTCAGGAACTGCTCTAAAAGGTTTGTGAAAAATCAACACACAAAACTACATTTCACTAATAAAATTTTTGGCGACCATATTTTTTTTGATTTTTTGCACAAACTAAATTATTTTTCGTTTACAAGTAATGTTATAGGAAACTGAAAAATTACTTCTATTTAATAAACTACTTATATATTTTTGTTTTTTAAAAGTATTTTACTTAGTATCTGTAACTTGAAACCCCGAAACTGGAAACTTATAGCCGAACATTTAAAAGTAATTTAACCTATTTCTAAGAAAAACCTCACCTATATTTTAAAATTTTGGCTCCTAGTACTCATTTTTGCGGCCCAAAGTTCCCAAAATTTTCTTACAGTTCCAAAATTTATTTATTATTACACAAAACATATGATGTAAATGAATTATGTATATCCACATCTGTACAAAATTATCAGTTTAGATTTGACGGTTTATTATACATTATTTTATATATATCATTTTACCGTACCGTAATTCAGTTTGGCACGAAACAACATCGGTACGGGGCGGTTAGAGCCGTAAGCGCGGAACTTTAACCCGTTCGAAATTTTTAGGAACTTGAGGCATTAAGTAAAAATTGGTATGGGTTGAGATTTAGGATTTTTTGGGCTAGATATGTGTTTTAGCAATTTTTACTATCGGCTCCAAATTCCCCACTTAGAGCTGTACTAATTTCTTTTTGGCTCCAAGTTTTAGCTCTAAGTTCCTTTAGATACATCGACCTTATATCGCAACTTCGAACAAAAAATAACCGGGCAGATAGACACAGTAAAAAACTGATAAAATTGTAGGAAAACAAACATAATAAAAACACAGATAAATAATTTAAAAATTTTGGGTTTTTTTGCTTGTATAAATATTAATTAAGTTGTGGAACTTGTGTTATTCTACAAGTTTTATATCCTGGAGCTAAAATACTTTCCTATATATATGTAATTTTTTATGAAGTCGTTTCCAATATGCAATTTTTATTTTTATTTTTTTGAATACACTCAGGAATAAGAAAATTAAAAAACTAATTTTCAACAAAATAAAAAAGGTTGTTTTTAATTAAAGAACCGAATACAACATGAATTGTAACATGTACGTGTTTCCTTAAACTCAGTTAAAAATTTATAAGTTGATTAACTTATTATTTTGGCGCAGCTTGTAGGAGTAATACTAAATAAAAAAGAAACTAAATGTAAAACAGTGCATTTAAAATTCATTTTTCTTTTAGCACCTTGTTGCTATTAAGCATTAACATATTATTTAATCATCTATTAAACAAAAAAATGTTTGAGAAAAAAAATTTCGCCCATAAAATATTGAGAAAAAGTGAAATCGATAACTTAATGGAATTTTAAAATAAAGAAAAGTTTTAAGATTAATTGCCAGACGTAAAGAAGGAGTTTTAAAAAAATATTAAAGCTTTAAAATATATAGAAAAAAAACAAACGAAATTTTTTTACAAAACTAACATTTATTTAAAAGTATACTAAACTATAAAAAAATGTTTCGTTCTTAATTCTAGACATAATCCGACACGTCTTTTAAACGATTGGTGAAACTTGGATCAGAAATGTGAAGCCGAAAATTGGAAACTTAGAGCCGGAACCGGGGAGTTTGGAGCCTTGAGTTTTAAACTGCTAAACCCTGTATACCTGCTTTAGACGAAGCTAAAGCAAAACAAACTATTTTCACGAAAAAATTTTTGGATGTTTATATGGGGGTACTATTCGTGATTAGCGTGTATATGTTTTGTTTTGTGGTAATAAAAATAGGGAGGATCTAAAAATTCGAGATCTATAAGTCATTGAAGATCAAATTGTTCCCAGGCTCTCAGTTGCTGAAGTAATTTTATAGCATTATAGTAATATGGAAATTTTAAAAACTGCACAACGTACGTTTAAATGGGAAGATTTTAACCATCGTTCGATGCAATAACAATTTAAAAAATAATACTTGCAGCATTTTTTGACAATCAAGAAATTACCATTTTTTCAAATTTATCTTTTTTAAAATACAATTTTAACTTTATATATAATAATAAAAAAATAATTTCTATACTTTGTTTTTTAGTTTAAAAACATTTTATGATCCGCAAAAGCTACTGCAATACTTCTGAAAAAAGTTCCTGTCTGTATTTTCATAGCTATTGAACTTGTGAGGAATTTCCAAGAATTATATCTCCAGAAAAAATCCAGACAACTTCATTTATTTTTTTTATATTGCCGGTTCATATTACCGGGCGGATTTTAAAGAACACAAATGAGCATTATATTGTGTTAGACCGAATATTTTTAAAAAAAATATCCGCACTCTTAATTCTACCGACTTTATGTACTTTTATGTCATAGATTGGTTCATTGTGTGAAGTACGGTAAAAACATTCATTATTTTTTAAAAGAATTGTTGTTATAAAATACATTATTAATTAACTTAAAAAACAGTGATTAAAAAATTAAGCTACACATAAGTACATCTATTAAAGTTCAGTACCACGCTCCGAAGCTCAAGTTATTTAAAGCGGAGAAAGCTTAGGAGATTCAAAGCTTCGTATTTAGCCGTCATATAAAAAAAATTTAAACATGAGCAAAAAAATTAGCTTACAATATAATTTAACAAAAGAAGCCCGGTTAACACTGCTACGATAGGCGACAGGTGAAAAGCGACAGGGGATAGGTGACAGGCGTTCAATAAAACTGACCGTACTTTTACAAAAAAAAAACAAACAAACAAATGTTAGTAATTTTTATGAAACAGCGCCTCGTATAAAATTTTAAAACTTAAGTTAGAATTCATTTTAAAGATAATAATTTTCAAAAATGTTTTTAAGAACCAACCAATGGTTGGAAACGATAGTTAAGTTTGTATTAAGTTTTCTCGAATTTTAAAATATCATCTCGAATTTTTAATTTCTTCAATTTCAAAGTAAATTGTTGCGGAAATTTTCATCCATATTCTTCTAAAAAATTCGGCGGAACGCAAAAAAACAAAATAAAATGCTGTGTGTATTTGACTTTTATTCAATGAAGCGTTATTTCTCTACATAAATTTGTGAATTTACTAATTCCACACGTAATATATGCTAAAGCTGCATGTGTTTCGTCTGTCCCCTATCGCAAAATTGTGATAATATTAGAACTTTGATTCAACCACTATCGCCAGTCGCCAGTTGCCTTTCGCAAGTTACTATCGCCTATCACAGCAGTGTAAACTGACAGGAGCCTATCGCCTATCACCTGTCGCCTATCGCCTGTCGCCAATCGCCTGTCGCCAATCGCCGGTCGCCAATCGCCTGTCGCCAATCGCCAGTCGCCTTTCGCAAGTTACTATCGCCTATCACAGCAGTGTAAACTGACAAGAGCCTATCGCCTATCGCCTGTCGCCTGTCGCCTGTCGCCAATCGCCTGTCGCCTATCGCAGCTGTGAAAACCGTGCTATAGAGTTTGGCATTAGTTTTTAATTATTCATAAACAAAAAGCCCCAAAAAACAAGGCTCTGGAGCAAAACTTCAGAGCCCCGGAGCTCCAGAACTTAGCGCTACAAACCTTGAAAATAACCGTAACCAACTGACTGACATAAATTCAGCGAGTCTTAATGTTAGCTATACTGACTATTATTTTTTGCCATGCGCACAATTAAAAAATTAACTGCGTTAATTAATCAAAATTTGTAAAAAATGACTTGATATTAGGTGACATGACGATCTACATAGCCATACACATTTCATTTCGAAATTTTGCGCATGGAAAAAATAACAGCTGGTGGCCGAACTAAGAATATAAATAAAAATGAGCAATTTAAAATTTAAATCAGTAACCCTACATCTGAAACACACATACAACTGCTCCAAATTATAATTGTAAGAGAGAGTTTGTGTATGTTTTACCATTTAAAAGTACGTAATGACAGCAGGTAATTTTAAAAAAGTAGAAAATGAATTTCAAAATATATGGCATATGACACGGAATTATATCATAAGTTATTCGATTGTAGACC
Organism: Microlaimidae sp. YZB2_3; assembly: GCA_030248175.1. Classification (NCBI taxonomy): domain Eukaryota; kingdom Metazoa; phylum Nematoda; class Chromadorea; order Desmodorida; family Microlaimidae; species Microlaimidae sp. YZB2_3. The sequence continues at coordinate 8,862 of JASAMX010022381.1, forward strand.
TTTTTTTAAGTAATTGTTTTGGCTTTCAAGACAATAGTACAATACTTAAATGTGCGGTCGCAGTCCTCTATAGTTGAAAAAACATATTATTTCTAACCAACCCATATTATTTCTCACCAACTTTAGTTTTGTAACTTTTAAAACACACCCCTTTTCTTGCGTTTCCTCTCAATGTGGTGACGAACCCAGCTCATTTTATTTTTACTAAATTTATGTTGTGATTTTTGACTTGTTGTGTCTTCTGTAATAAATAACCCAAAACATATTCTTTTTTAAAAAAGTTAGTTTGGTGAAATTTAATAGAAACATTTCTTTTTCTTCAAACGGGTTTCAAAAATTCGGCAGCAATAGATCTACAAAAACCTACGCAATTTTTTGCAGTTTTGACATCATAGTTTTTAAAATAATTCTTTCTTATAAATTATTTAACGCAAATTAAGATTTAAACACTTTGCTATTTCGTGGTGTGTTCTTGTTGAGGTTTTATACGGCAGTAGCTTTATAAATTTTAAACAAATTAGAAAAACTAAAATATTTTTTGGAAAACTAAGAACATCAAACAAGTTACCCAAACGTTATCATTTAGAGAACTGTACTTTTAAATAGCTAAAAAGCTTTTCAAACGTTTTTACCCACCTACTATATATTAAAGTGTTTTATAATTATGAGAAAGGAAGAAATTTCTCTTAAAAAAGGCCGAAAATAAACTGTTTTGCAAATAAGATAATGCAAATTTTCCAACATGTTTTATCTTTATCAATCTGATAAAATAATAATTATACGGAATCTGTTTTTTACGCACGGTATTAGTTGCTTTTTAAATTAAGTTTTAAATTTTCTTTAAAACATTTTAGACCTCTAAAATATTTTTTCTTACACGGTTGAAACCCACCACACTGAACTACATATTTTTTGGTCGCGTATTAAAAAGATATCGCACAATCTTTAAAGTTCACGCAAATAAGACTGAGGTCTGAAAAGTTCAATCACAACTGTTGACTTTCCTTAATTGTTTGAAAATCTCGCCAGAAAATGCTGAACGCACTATTCCTCATACTGAATGTCCAATCAGCTCCGCGCTACTTATTTTTATGCTAATAAAAAGATACCGTATTAAAATTATTTTGTATGTGAGATTCTTCAATTTAGTTTGTGGTAATTTTTATGCTTTTTCTCCCGGCTAGTTTCGAAAAAAAAACATAAAAACAGTTATTGCTGCCATTAACCCGTTCCCGTAATTGCCTTTTCCACGGTTACAACCGTGAAGCGTTTGTGCGACCTATATGTCATACTTCCGTCATACCTAATTTTTTGCGCGAGTTGTGCCCAGTGAGCCAGCAAATTGAAATGGTTAAACTGGTACGGTGGCAATATGCAAATTTTTCACGGATACAGTGTATTACGTAAGATATTTCATGTTGTAAAAATTTCCATATTGCTACCCTATAGCTTTAACCATTTCAATTTGCTCGCTCACTGGGCACTGTTCGCGCACAAAAATTATGTACGACGGAACTAAAACCTAGGTCATGCGAAGAGCTTACCGCGGTAAGGTTAACGTACGACATTTGTTATACGAAAGTAGGACCACCGTGAGACGAAGGTTTTACCTTTGTTGTACGAAGGTTTCACGATTGTAGCGGGGGAAAAGGCCTTCACGGGAACGGGTTAAGCTATATATTAAGGTCAGTTTCATATTGCTTAATAATAATAATCTCATATTGCTATTTTTAATTACCAAAATTTTTTTTGAGTAAATAATTTTTTTTTCTGTTTTAATTACATATTAAATAATTTTAATTTGTAAAACTGTTTTTTTTATTAAAAAATTTTCAGTATAGAGTTTGAAAAGGCAAGTCGCTAATTGCTGTAAAATCCGAATTCGCATTTAAAGCAACTTTTAAACTACTAACAACTCACAAACTTTATTATTATACTTTTTATAATTAAAATTCGTATATTACTCTGGAATTACACATAAAAAACAAGCAAATAAACCTATATTTTTTAATTCGACAGCTTTCAAAAAGTACAAAACGATAAATTTTATGTATGATTTAAATGGTTTCAGCAAAAAAACATAATAAATTGATTTAAGAGCAAAGGTTTTTTTGGTGATGCAGACAAGTACATAGTCTGTAATTCTTTTATGCTGACAACCAAAAGACCTTTATCCACTTCACATTGACAAGTAATAATTAAAAACACAATAATTTTCTTTTCAAACGGTAATTTTCTTTTCAAATAGCTAAAACATCCTATAATAAAAACTGGAAAAGCAAATAGCATGAAAAAATCCCATTATTTTGAATGATTTTGTTTTATCAAAATTGTCTGGGAACGACAAATTGCCGAACAATTACTATTCAATTCTTTAGGATGCTACAGTTGCTTCCTTTTTAATCAAGTCCACTCAAATAATATCAATTTACAAGCACTCAAGCTTTTCTAAACAATAAAATCTTCGTTTCGCATATCTACTGTAAAATTAAGCAGAGTAATTCATATTTAAGGGAACAATCAAATTAAATTACGTGATAGGATGATAGGATAACTGACTTAAATTCCGCTAGTCTTAATTCCGGTTATCGAATTTTATTTTCGAATGTTATCGAATGTTATCGAATCGAATCGAATCCAATCTAATCGAATCAAATCGAATGTTATCGAATCGAATGCGCAAAATTATAACCAAAACACATTGCGTGTACCAAACAAATGTAAGTTTTTAATAAACCATTTCTAGTTAATGTTTATGTTATTATGTTTTTTAATTGTGTTTCAGATCAGCGAAAAAAACCAGCTCGCATTATTTAAGTGATCTATTAAAAAAAATATTTTATTTTCCTAATTTTTAAATATATTTATGTATTTTAGAAAAAAAAATCTACTTATACTTATGCTTAAACAATCAACTAAGAAGTTTTAAGTAAGGTTTAAACTCATTGTTTATAGGCAAATAAAATCTAGCTGACCTTGATATTTGCAATATTGAATTGACTATTTAACAACCAAAGCTTTTAAAATTTTTCGCTAAAGCGGATTAATAATAAAGATTAGAACCTGTATTTTAATAAATATTTATCAAATTACTTAATTTGAAATCTAAATGCAAATTTTCAAGGGCTAAATTTAGTTAATTTCTGTATATTTTGTGAAAAGGTAGAATTAAAAAAAATTCTACGTTCTCATTTGTTTTTTAAAATAAAACGTCATTACCGCACAATTTTAATTGGTTTCCTCATGTCTGCATTCTAATTTTCAGCGTCAGCCAGATATAATTCAACCATAGTAATTTTTAGAATCATAATATAAACAAACATTAAAAATAACACTGTGTATCCTATTTGAAGGGCTGTTTTATTGATTCTATTAAAGTAACATAGTTTTTAATTAAATAAAAATTACCAAAGAAGAGTAATCATGTTTCTTATTAAAAATATACATATAAACAAATTAAAATGTGTAACTGCATATTTCATAGCCTCACATCAGCTTAATTAGAGCGCATCTTAATAGGGGCTATAATAGTTCTAATTAATCTGTTGCCCTATAATTAGTTTGCGTTCCATCTGGGGTGTGCTGAAAATGCAATTACGTGCCTTGACATAGCCGAGCACCTCAAAAGTAATGTCCTAATTAGAGCATTCCAAAAACCCAATAGAGGCACAATTTAGGTAGTACAATTTGAGCAATAAATAATATATTTAAATAATTTTTAGTTTTATATTAAATATCCTCGTTTACTAAAACACAAAAAGTCACAATAAATGTAAAATCCCAGTCATTCTGAGTCATAACGTTAATATTCATTGTGTATTAAAAGATAAAAAAGAGTCACAGTTTCGAGTAGTTTATTAAGGATTTTGACTCATCATGGCAGCAACAATATGTTGCTGAGATCAAAAATGGCCCGGTCGAAAATTAGGCGATTCGGAAGTTTTAACAATATTAAAAAATATTAAGATATTACAAAAAAGCTTACGACAATATTTTTAGAATGAATAGTCACAATAAACGTAGCATAGCGTAATTGTACTTGACTTAGACCTAAAACACTAGCGTTCGGAGGTTTTGAAATTTTGCTGTATGTATTTTGGTTTTTAATATTATGTAGCTTCGACTTTAATTTTCAATCATACACGGAGCGATTTAGGCCCGCGGCGCCGCGCCAACCATTATTAGAGAACATGTGTAAATTTTTAAACTCAAAACTTTCTTCTTCTTCTTCTTCTTCTTCTTATTATTATTATTATTATTATCATTATTATCCCAACAC
>JASAMX010022382.1:0-16604 GCA_030248175.1 Microlaimidae sp. YZB2_3
GACAACGTTGAAATGTGTAGGGGTCATAGTTTTGCACTTAAACTTGATTAAGGGGTACTTTTTAAAAAGTGCCGAAATTAAATGCACTTTTTTTCCAAATTTTGCTCATTTTGATACCATTTGGCATTTTAACTGTAAGTTTTTGCCAGTTACACGTTGAACAACAAGTAGAAGCTTAAATTAAAGAAAACTGTCTGGAGATAATGATAGGCTTTTAAATTTTTGAAAATGATGTTTTTTTTTTGACTGAGAAACAATCGATTGTTTGTAAAGTGCCGAAATTAAATGCACATATTTAATTTCGGCAATTTTCCATTTTTTTTTTAAACTGATTTAATTAAGTAAAAAAAATACTTTCGTACAGTGCAACTTTTGTGACGCAACGCAGTATCGTGAAAGCTTCAAAATGAGCTATCAAACATGAAAATCGGGCCATACAGTAAAAAGTTACATCAGAAGAACAAAAAAGTGCCGAAATTAAATGCACTACCCTATTTGGAGCTGATTTTTTGCACGTAGATGCTAAATTGCCGCCTCACCTGAATTTTATTCTCGTATATGCTCTATTGCCCGTAGTTAAACCTCTGTTCATGTGAAAAATGACCTTTTTTTTCTAAGTTACGCATTAGGTACTGGGGTACTTGTGTGACACTTTTTTTTCCTTACTGAATTACATATTAAGTAACTTCATTCAGTAATACACATTCCCTTGTGGTTATTTTTTTGGTTTAAATTATAATTTCTTACCTTTTTATAAAAATTACTATTTTTCAACGGGAAGAGCGAAAAAATATCCTTACCACTAATTAGCAATATGGCAAAAATAAAAATATTTAAAAAAAATAAAATGAAATAAATCTTGGGTGACGTGTGAGCGCTGCGAGATACAATGTTTTAATAGACGGAAATTTATTACAATAGAAACAGAAAAAAGACTTTTTTATATGGAATACTATGAAGCTACAATCACTCCAAAAATTTAATGCGAGAAAAGACTGGTCTGGGTAACCTCGTAAATATTGTATGGAACCTGGAAAAACCATTTACAATGGTGTGGTTTTGTTGTTTAAAAATAAACCATCAATCCAGAAAAATCAAGCACAAAACAAAAGTCCAAATAAAGATAATTTCGAAAAAAGTGACTAAATCAGGTCTAACTAAAAAAATTTAAACAGAAGAAAAACACACTACTTTATATGGTTCTTTCAGGTTCCATACAATTTTACGAAGTTACCTAGACTTAATTTTTGTGTGGTATACTGCTTAAAATTACATTGAAGTTTTGGATATGAAAATAATTGTATTCATATCATGAGAAGACCATGACGTTTCTTTTAAAATGAGTAAATTTTTTAATGTTTTATATCTTTAATAAATGACATTGAATTCAATGCATTAAAAAGCGGAAATTCTAGCAAAAGACAAAACAAAGTTTGGAAAAAAAGCCTTATATTAAATGGAATAGTATAAAGCTACATAAGTCTAAAAACTAAATGCCAGAAAAGACTGAAACAAGTCTCTTTAAAACCTGTAAATTAATAACAGATTTTGTGAAATTTTCAGAAACAAAACCGAATAAAAACAATACGTTTAAAAGCTTTAGTTTGCGTTTTTTAACCATTAATAATATAGCATTAATAATAATATTAATAATAAACCATTAATAATATATTCTAATATAGCATTTTTGACCTTTTAATGCTTAAACACCCCTTTTGATATCAAAACTTAACTTTAGAGGCAGTTTAAAGTTTTGTTAAAGGTATTTTTTCTTAATTTTTTTAAATTGGAAGGTTAACTTTCCTCCTCCCCTCTCTATTCTGAATGGTGAGGGATTAACTTCCCCCTCCTTTTTTTCCATAATCTGGAGGGAAGGGTTAACAGCTTCCCAGCCTCGCTTCCATGCCCATGCATGCTTTCTTCACATAAAAATACAAATTGCCGTAAAACTAATTGAATTTGCAATGTGATACTAGAATTAAAGATAAATTCCACCGGGGTGAAAATAACAGGGGTTTTTTTTAAGTAACCAGACGCTTTCTTCGAGAAAATATCACGTGCAGAGAAACATGTGACGCAAATAAATAACAATTGGTTAAATAACCACTGGCAAATTTTTTAAAAAAAATTTTCGCTCGCGCGTTTATTCTTTATTTTTTTTCTGACGGAGAGCGGTTACAGCCTTAATTTCAGCCTGGAAGACTAGCTTTAGATCGCATTTTACAAAGAGACTCAAATAAAACAAAGTCCCGCTTCATTTGAGCCCTGGTAGAAAAGGCGTACTCATAACTTAACCTCTGTTCAAAAATGAGAATGGAACAAATTTTCAGGTAAACATATCTCGCTAAAATACGGTTTAGGGAGAAGATAATTGCACCAATGTAATATAATTAAAATTAAATTCTATAGTAAAAATTTTTTGTGTAATTTAATTTTACCGTTAGTGCGATATGCTCTCCTGACAAATTTTTTTAGTCTCAATTATTTTTAAACATACTTTAATTCTTGCTACATTGCTTCGTCAGAATCACGCGTTATTTTAGTAATGGCAGGGAATGCAATACGACTTTAAATTAAACAGTTTTGTGACAATTTTCGTTTTTATTCACTTGTCTTATTTTACCTTTTACTTAGAATTAATATGTGCTGATTTTAATTCATTTTGCATTGAGATAAGCATTATAGTTTTTTATATCTTTTATAGAGGGCCATTTTTTTCAAGAAATTTAGACCTAAAAATTTTTTTGGGGGGTGACCCCCCGGGGGCTAGCGGCCAGAACTGAGGCGTCCAAAAATTTTTTAAAATTTTTAACCATTAAAAACGTTAAGTTATCAAAAAATAACTACTTTTCATTTTGGGTTTGTGTCAAAAAAGCCTACTATTAAGCTTACAATAAGCCATCAAAAACGACGAATTTAAATTTTGAAAGCATTCCAAGCCCGTATGCTGGCAGCTTTAATTTAGAATTATTAATTTAGAAATAATAATTTCAGTTTTGTGCGAAATATTAATTCAATAATTTCCACAAAAGTATTTGACTAATCATAGTGATAATAGGACATGGAACAAAACGATAAATTTGAAAATACGTGTACTTTAATTTTTACCCAAAAATTTATAAAAATCCTGAAAAATTAATCCATCCCGTATAATTTTCTAATTAAAGCAATAATAATTAATTTGCACTACGGGTGTGCATTGCCGGGAAATTTCATTTTAGCCGCGCCTTAGCTTTAGTACTAAAGGTTCAAAAATCGTTTAGCCTTAGCTTTAGTACTAAGCCAAAAAAAGGCTTAGTACTAAAGTACTTTAGCCTTAGCTTTTGCCAAACTGAAAAATATGGACATGTTCCTAAATTTGAAAAATTATCCTCTTTTTAAGTTATCCATAGCATTGCACTGCTAAGTTTACAGTAAAACTTAACATTAAAAGCGTTTTTAATGTTTATTGCATCAGGTTTTAATTTTATATTTTAAAAATATTATTTTTAGGGTTAATTTTACATTTTAAAGTTGTTTTTCTAACTGTATTGCAGTTTTAGCTTTAAATCTAAATAGCCATCAAAAATGGTTAAGTATCAAGAATATGTTTTCTAAAATGAATATCTAAAGCAACAAAACATTTAAAGGTGTGCGGTATCAAGTCAAATTTTTTTCGAATTTTGTCTTCGAATATGATTATTTTTTTGTAAAAATCTTATCCCTGCCCCTGCCCCAATAGCCCACAAATTTTTTTTATCAAAATGTGGTGGTTCAGGAGATATGACCCCCCAAAACGCGCGTTTTTTCGAAATTCTGTACTTGAAAGATTTCCTAATAAGTATAAAATTTTAAGTTTTAAAAGTTTTACTGAAAAAAAGCTATTTTTACCTTAATTTGATACCTTTATTGTTAAGATTGGAACAATATATTTTTTCGCTAAAAATACGAAGTCTAGGCAAAAATGTTCGGCAAACTTGATCAAATCACTGCCGTCGTTTGGTGTTTTTAACAAAAAAATCGAGGGTTTTTGTTTACGGAAAACGTAATATCTCGACAAATACTATAGCAATCTTAACAATAAAGGTATCAAATTAAAGTATAAAGTAGCCGATTTTTAGTAAAACTTTTATAACTTTAAATTTTAGACTCATTGAGATAACTTTCAAGTACAGAATTTCCAAAAATGACGATTTCAGGGGGGGACTGATATCTCCTAAACCCACAAAGATATTTTGGCGAAAAAATTTTTATGGCCTATTGATTTTGCAGGGTAACGTTTTCACAAAAAAACACATCAAAATCGAAGACAAAAAGTTTGACTCGGTACAGCACCTTTAACCGACATTTTTTATTTAAAAAACAGTTACTACTGCATAATGAACTTCATAAAATTCCATTATGATATAGTAAAAATGAAATTATTTTAACATTAGAAACTCAATAAAAACTTCAATAAAGCAAAAAACTCAGTCTTTTCTAATGCTTAAACAAAAATAAGAAATACCAAAAAACCCATACTCACAGCAGATTTGAACCAAAAGTTTTAATGTTTAAAGTTTTAATTTCTAAAGCTTTAATCGTTTTAATTAGCATTATTGCTCAAATAACTCACTTATGTTACATTTAAACTAAAAAATATTTAGTATATTCAACTTCAGGTGAGCATAGTTTTGGCAGCTAAGGGGCGGGGGGGTTGGGTGTTTGGTTACCCGGGGTAAATTTCATCTTAAATTCTGGAAGGGAGGTCCTAGGGGGCCTTTCCGTACTCGCTGGCTTTTTAGGGGGCTAGACCGTGGATGGAAACCTTTGAAGGTTCCATAAGATAAGGGTGTGTCTGGTTTTTAAAAAAAAAATAGTTCAGAAGCGTCAGATTTAAAATTCTGCTAGGAAGTACGGCTAAAAAAAATTAAAATTTTCTGGAGATAACTCGATTTTTATTTAGGAGGGGGCCTAAAACTTTGAGGGTAAAGGGGGGAAGGTGGCCCCCACCTTGTTTCCCCCTTTCATTGATAGAAATCTCATTAAATAGTCATATTTTTAATTGGTGGTATTTTTTTGGTAATTTGTCATTTTGCTGGCAAAAGCTAACGTTTTGCCAGGCCCATACCTTTTGCCGAGCTTTTGCCGGCTAATTTTAGTTTAGCCGCGCCTTAGCTTTAGTACTAAGCCCAAAAAACCCTTTAGTATTAAAGTACTTTAGCCTTAGCTTTAGTACTATAGACACCTGTAATTTGCACGTAGTTTTTTTAAAAAGGTTCTTAAGGGTTGTTTCATAAAGACGTTTGTAAATTCTTATTTTACAAGTCTCCGACTACTTTTTGTAAACCACATTAAGTGTAATTATACGGGATGGTTTATCGACTTTACGAGAAAAGAGCAAACAGAGCACTTTTTTAGCTGAGCTGAGATAACCCTCCTGCATTTTAAGTTGATAGATCTTCATCGTGTGTTTTACAAAAGTAGGTCGAGAATTTGTAAAAAGAAATTTACAAATAATCATCTCTAAAATACCAGGCCTCTTGTGTTCTTTTGTTACAATTGAATTTATTCGTGTCGTGTACTCAAAAAATAGGTTATGAAATGGAAATTTAGTAATTATGTAAACATTTTTTTTATTTCGCTTTAAAACCATTCTAGTTATAAATAGTCAGTTTATTTTACACGAAAATCAAGCAAAACATTAAAATAGCTATTTTTTGTAGAAAAAAAAATGCATTGGAATGGAATAATCAAACAATCTCAAACAAAATATTAAATTTATTACAAAAAAAATCCGTGTATAGCCAAAAAGCTGGGATAAAAAAAGGCCAAAATTTTTTGTTTTGGAAACAAAAAACGAACAAAACGATGCGATTTTTAATATTAAAAACAGGTTTTTTTTTCATTTTTACACAGCCATTTAAATTTTTTACTAATAATTACACAACAATGCAAATATTAACAGTCATAACGCATTAACGCAGTGGGTAACAAAAATGATCACATTAACAATAACACCGGTGGGGGCGTTGTTCATACATGGGCACGGGGGGGTTGGGGGGTTAACCCCCCCAAATTTTGAGAAGGGGGGTTTAACCCCCCCCCCCCACTCAGAAGTGGGGGGGGAGAAAAAGTTAACCCCCCCAATTTTGGAAAAATGAAGAAAAAAATGTCTTTAAAATGACTTCTAACTGCCTCCAAACTTAAGTTTTGAGGTCAAAATGAATGTTTTAAGCAATAAAAAGCTCAAAAATACAATAAAAAGGGCTTTTGACCTAAAATTAGCGTTTTTTACCTATTTTTCCTTGGGTAATATGCACTCCAGAAAAAAACGATATGGGTATTTTGCGTTTCTCGGATTTTAACCCCCCCCCCCTAATTTGGGGTTTAACCCCCCCCCACTCCGGACCAACTTGCCCATGTATGGCGTTGTTGACTACTTTTTGGATGCTTTCTTCGCTTTTTCATCTGCTACATAATCCGGGTTTGGCTTCAGTATCACTAATCCTTCCAAATATGGTGTCATTGAAATATCTTAAAGAATTATAATTATTTATATCAAGAGCCAACTGAAAAACTAAAAAAAAACTTCGCGAACTTACACATCGAAATGAGTGAACACTGCGTGCAAATTAGTGATGTGCCCCGGAGCTCCGAGCTCCGGAGCTCCGCACTATTTGTTTACTAAATACATGAATGCTTAAAGAAAAGAGTGATGCCCTGGATTATTATGTCGAATATTTTTTGTAATTTAAATTTTTTTCAAAACTTATTTAAAACATTAGAAATAGTCTTAAAAATGCGAATAAAGTAACTTTAAATTAGTGTTGTTTCTCGGAGCTATGAGCTTCGAAGCAGAGCTCCGGAGCAACCCCCGAAGCTCCGCCCTATTTTTGTAAACTAAGTTTTTTTCAAAATTAATTTAAAACGCTCGAAATAGTCTTAAAACGCAGATAACTTAAAAGCACCTTAAATCATTTCAAGCTTAAATAAGCTTAAAATCTCTCATTTAGGAGGCGGAGCTCCAGAAGTTTCTCCGGAGTTCCGGAGTATGATACAAGAGGGTAGGAAAATCACTACTTTAAATGTAGTTTAAGCTTAAGTTAGCTTAAAATCGTTCATTTAAGGGGCGTAGCTCCGGAGCTCCTCCGCTTTAAATGGCCGGATGAGCATGAGATTGGAGGGACGGAACATTACGAGCATAGGTCACCGATGGGGGGTGGTAGGGGGGAGGTGGCACCCCCCCTAAGACCTCAGACCGGACACTCCCCCCCCCTAAGGCCCACTCCCCCAGACCACCCAACCCCCCCCCCTCTTTATAAAGACCAAAAAACCCCCTAACACCCCTCTAAAGACTTGATTTGATAAAAAACACCTACCCTAACACCCCCCGAGCGCTCAACAACCAAAACACCCCGGGGTGTGGACCCCCCCTAGCCGTCGGAGGTCGGTGACCTATGATTACTAGTGCAAATAAATATCAGGCCTTAAATAGTAGGATCAATATCAGGCGTCTTAACTCCTTTATATGAAGACCTCGGAATGAGTATACACATACACTGCGTGTAGTAAGCACTAGCGGTAAGGGTTAGTCCTCAATCATGGGGGTAAAAAAATGTTCGCTCCTACTGTCTTGTCTTAGCGCCTACCGTTTGCATAATCTGCATAATTTAGCAACAACAAGATTAACAACAAATTTAATCTGCATAATCTAGCAACAACAAGACGTCGAAAAATTATTATAAAAATTGTTTTAAAGCAAAATATTAGCGTCGGTGGTTTTCTGTAGATTGAACTTGGTTTCTTAAAAAAATATCGATGAAAGATTTAAAATCTAAGCGGTAATGTACTGGGTGTATGAAGAAACGACCTGAGATTTGAGAAGGACCCGTTTCTAAAAACAGTTTTACAGTTACGGAACAAGTTTTAAATTTATTTAAGTTTTTATTTATTTTAAAATTTTTCATGATGTTTCCGACAAACAGATTAAAAGCAAAATTGTAATGAAAACTAACTTGAAAACGTTTAGGCGAGACTGGGAACGTCTTAAAGTAAAATTGACAAAGGTGCAGGTTATGAAATGAAAATGAAAAAAAAATGACAGCAACTTTATAACTAAATCTTAAATTATCCTGTGGCTGGTCGACTTGTTTCAAAAAATCGTCGTTCCTACAATTTAAAGAGTCACAATCTTTATAAAATCAACGTGACTTTGACTCATAAGCTTATATTAATTGCAGTGACGTACGCCCCCGGCCCCCCCCCCACGGGGGGGCAATTCCAAAACGGGGGGGGCAGGGGGGCAACTTTTTTGAAACGGGGGGGGCAAGAAAAGGGGGGGGCAAGCAGGGGGGAAAGAAAAAAGAGAAAAAAAGGAGAAAAAAGAGAAAAAAAGAAGGGGAAAAGGGAAAAAAGGGACAAGAAAAAGGGAAATAAGGTAAAAATAGGTCTAAAATGGCTTAAAATACATTGAATAGGCTAAAACTGCAAAATTCGAATGATGGCGTCATCATAGGTCAAATGGCGTCATATTTTTAGGGTACTTTTTCATTTTTTGGCGGGGGGGGCAATAAAACGGGGGGGGGCAAATCCTCCAATAAAACGGGGGGGGGCATTTTCAGACCGTGCACAGGTCTGCAGTGACGTGCCCAGAGCGGGGAAGCGGGAGGTGGCGGCCGCACTTTCCCCGAAATCCGGCGAAGCCGGATTTTTGTAAGGGTTGACCCTTACATTTTTTGAAATTTGGGAGAATAAAATTTAATACCAATACAGAAACTTTCCTAATGCCTTCCAAAAGCATAACAATTATTATTGTGATATAAAAGCTTACAAAACTTGTACACTTTTTGAAACATTAAAACAAAGGGAGTTTTTACTTTACTGTAAGAAAAAACAATACGATCGATAAACTCGAAAAATTTAAGTGCAAAACATTACACTCGTCCGTCGCCAATTCAGCCCTTTCTCCGTAAGCTAACAGAACTGGAGTCGTATGCGTTTGAAAACCGGTTATTGTTTTCGGCTTACCCGCTTGTCCCACCACATCCACAGCCTAAATGACAATTATTATAAATTTTTTTATTAATTAGTATTATCAGACCTGTGCACGGTCTAGAAATGCTCCCTCCCTCCGCTTTATTGGAGAATTTTCCTCCCCGCCTAGATTTATTCCCCCCGCCCAAAAATGAAAAAGTATCCAAAAACTAATGGCGCCATTTTTGACCTATAACGACGCTATCATCGCAAAATTTTTGAAGTTTTTTAGCCTATTTGAATGCATTTTAAGCCTCTTTAGACCTATTTTTACCTTAATTTCACTTTTTTTGTTCCTTTTTCCTCTTTTTTTCTTTTCTTTTTCTCCTTTGCTTGCCCCCCTCCGTTTTATTGCCCCTCCCCCCATATTTCAAAAAAGTTGCCCCGTGCCCCCCGTTTTGGAATAACCCCCCAATAAAACCCGGGGGTCAGTGCTCAGGTCTGGTATTATTATATTAATTTTTTTTATAAATATAAACTTTTCCACTTGTAACACCACAGCCTAAAACTGTTTATATAATAAAACTTAATTTAAATAATTATAAAAATTTATTACAAATTGTTTCTATTTATTTGAATACACTCAAGGTTGTGGCGCACCAAGCAGCTTGTTTAGGCAGGGGAACATTTCTTACTAGCCTACTTCTCACAATCGAACTTGAACGTTGACCTTACTTGCTAGGGATCGAAGCTCTGGAGCTTTTTCTGCTTTACGATGACTGAAAATTTAGAGCTTCGGAGCTTTTTTTATATGCTATAGCCTACCTGTCCCACTCGGACTTGAACGTTGACTTGCTGCAGCGGTTCTTCCACTTCCTCGTCTTTGGCTACGAAAGTGATAAGGAGGCGGGGCTGGATGGCCGGGACCAGACAGTACAGCAAATAGTGCTGCTTGCTGCCCAATATAGCTAAAAGTAGAAGTTTCTAGTAACAAGCTGATGTTTCAAAAATACAAAGCTCCATAAACGCGAGTTCTGTGCTCGGGGAAAAGCAATCTGGGAAATAAAACTGGTTTATTATCAATGAGTGAACAGACCTGTGCACGGTCTGAAAATGCCCCCCCCCGTTTTATTGGAGGATTTGCCCTCCCCCCCGTTTTATTGCCCCCCCCCTCCCGTCAAAAAATGAAAAAAGTACCCTAAAAATATGACGCCATTTTTGACCTATGATGACGCCATCATCGCGAATTTTTTGCAGTTTTTAGCCTATTTCAATGTATTTTAAGCCATTTTAGACCTATTTTTACCTTATTTCCGCTTTTTTTGTCCCTTTTTTTCCTTTTCCCTTCTTTTTTCTCATTTTTTCTCTTTTTTTTCTTTCCCCCCTGCTTGCCCCCCCCCGTTTTATTGCCCCCGTTTCAAAAAAGTTGCCGCCCCCCCGTGCCCCCTCCTTGTTTTGGAATTGCCCCCCCCCCCCCCGTTTTAACCCCGGGGGGGGGGGCAGTGCACATGTCCGGAGTGAATAATATAGTTTCCGATTTTACATTTAGGTATTTCTTTGTCTGGCTGTCTTTCTTAGATAAGCGTGTGGATTTGAAATTTTACGGGGATGTAAGGTAAAATCTTTAAAGAGTGCACAAAATAAAGTTGTCAAGGAATTACTACGGTTTGCTTTAGAGATCTAATAACCAATAATGAATTTCGTCCGTTAATTTAGATCTAATTAAAAAAAAATTTTTTTTGCAAAATGTAGCAGACTATTTTAAGTGTAAGATTATTAATCTATGTGTAAGATATATCGAAAGAACTTATCAACTTAAAGTTTGTAAGACTAAATGTATTTAATGCCTAAGAAGGCGAAGCAAAGGGTGGATAAGCGTGGGAGAAAAAATAAACTAGGGTACCCCTACCCTAAAATCAAAAATAAGCTAGTTTGCTTGAAAACTTTGCCTAAAACCCGACTAAAATTTTTTTGAAAACCCAATTATATTATACCTTGTTCATAAATAAGCATGGACCGACAAACTAGGGGGTGGCTACCTTGGGTGAATGGCCCTTTGAAAGCTAGGAAGGTGGTCCAGGAGGGGAGGGGTCCGTACTCCCTTAGATTTTTAGCGGGGGGGTCGACCCGAGGTAGGCCAGTTTAAAATTCAGAGGGGGGGGGGGGTCAGGTGGAAATTGGTTTCTAAACATAATTATTTTCAATTATCGATTTAAGTTTTTTAGCACTAACATAGAATTTTAAATTTTAAACACCAAAATAAGCTTTTTATGTATAAAAAGAGGACAAAAGTGCTGTTTCTCACTACAAAACGTGTTTGTGACAGTAAATTTGGACCTAGATTTATACCAAAAATTTGGCTTGGAACAACAACAACAACAAAAATGACATGTATAAAAAGAGGACAAAAGTGCTGTTTTTCACTACAAAACGTGTTTGTGACAGTAAATTTTGAAATAGATTTATGCCAAAAATTTGGCTTGGAAAGGGAAGGAAGAGAGAGGTGGTAAATGGAGAATTCCAGTAGGGGTTGGTATCAAAATAAAAAAAATTTTGGGGAGGGGGCCCCCTAGAGTTTTTTTTAGAAGGAGGCAATCCAAAATTGCGAGGCTAGGGGAGTGGACCCCACCTACCACCCCACCCCTTATGCTCATGTATTACCCTGTTATTTATTCACAACCCAAAGCGCATCTAAACTGTTCCAATGGATTTCCCAGCGGATTATACAAAACTTTTTCTTAAGGATTTATAAACCGGCTTTTCTAAAATGCCACACCAAAAAAATGTTCAATTTTCCTTAACGTCCAGAAAGAAGGCGAAGCAAGCGACCGGCAGCCATACAAAAGAAGGCACCTCTTAAAAAATAAACTACCAAAAAAACCTAACACTCTAAAACCTTAATTTCCTCGGATTCAAAACTAAAAAAAACTCACTGTTCTTCACGTCTAAGAAGGCAAAACAGGTGGCCAGAAGGGCTGCGGCGGCGGAGGGGCACATCAACTGCCTGTCCGAGTGGAAGGGGTTGAGAGTCATCGTGCCCTTGCCCATGTGACACATCCCCTGGGCTATTCGGACCAACATCAAGCTTTGGGGATCACGCTGGTGGTACACCGCCAGTTGGCGCAGCATGGAGCCCAGTCTGGCGTTGTTTGTGCCTAAAATAATCGTGAATAATAAGTAGTAGATCCTAGATTTTTTTTGCTTATTTTAGTCACAAGGAGCCCAGTCTGGCGTTGTTTGTGCCTAAAATAATCGTAAATAATAAGTAGTAGATCCTAGATTTTTTTGCTTATTTTAGTCACAAGGAGCCCAGTCTGGCGTTGTTTATGCCTAAAATAATCGTAAATAATAAGTAGTAGATCCTAGAATTTTTTTTGCTTATTTTAGTCACAAGGAGCCTAGTTTGGCGTTGTTTGTGCCTAAAATAATCGTAAATAATAAGTAGTGGATCCTAGAATTTTTTTGCTTATTTTAGTCACAAAGAGCCCAGTCTGGCGTTGTTTGTGCCTAAAATAATCGTAAATAATAAGTAGTAGATCCTAGAATTTTTTTTGCTTATTTTAGTCACAATGCCCAGGGCCGGAATTCACGAAGCGGGATAATCCATGTCCAGGGGCTAGCTCGGTGTAAGTTTATCCGGGCCTAACCCCCTCATAAACTTGGAGTAAGTTAATCCGGACAAATTACAGTAGGTTTCTGTATACCCGGGGCTTAGTGAGTTAAAATTTTATTAAGCGATAAAAAAGATATAAAAAGCAAAATTTAGAGCATTTATTTGTATAAAAAAGTGATAACATTTTAAATCTCTAGAAAATTGTAACCTTGTGTGATGAAAAAACGATAAAAAAAATTTTCTCAAATAAAATATTTTTGGAACAAAAAAATTGTATCGCGCCGCAATCGAAACAATAAAATTTGTATTTTTTTTGTTCGAAAAATTCCATGTTTAAGATATAATTACAATATTTTGTTCCACCACTTTTTACTCAAATTTGCAATTATTTAATAGAGATTTAAAAGTTTATCAGTTTTTATACAAATAATTCCTCTAAATTTTGCTTTTTTATCGTTTAATGAAATTTTAACATATTTAGCCAGGGGAATACGGAAACCTACTGTAATTTGTCCGGATTAACTTACTCCAAGTTAGCCCCGGAATATACCGTAGTTTATTAGGGGGCTAGCCCCGGATAAACTTACACCGAGCTAGCCCCTGGATTATTCCGCTTCGTGAATTCTGGCCCAGAGCTCCGAAGCTCCAGAGATCAGGTTTTTCTGGACTATTCGAACCAGCATCTAGCTTTAGAGGTCTCGCTGGTAACTTAGTGTCTAGTCGGGTGTTGTTCGTGCCTAAAATAATAATGGCAAGTAAGTAGTAGCTCCGGAGCTATGAGAAACATCACGAATACAATTTAATTTTTTTTCATATAATATCTCACTCAGTTCAGTCACGTAGCCCAGAACTCCGCTTTCTGAAGCTCAGCTACATCCACTTTTCTGAGTGATCTGGGCGCGCATTCTGACGCACGGTTAAAATTTACCCCGGGTTAACTTTTTTTACGTGCTTAAGGATGCGAGTAAAAAATCAATTTTACCTAGGTAAAAGTCGGGTTAAATTTATTCTATTTTTTTAAGAATAAGAATTTATCCAACTCGAGAGGTGGTTAAATATTTTCTCCCGTGGTTAAATATTTTCTCCCGTTGGATCAATTTAATAAAAAATAAAATACGCCCATTGATTAAATTTTTTATTTTGCGCGAGGTGGTTTTGCGGCGCCAGAGGCAGGGAGAAAAAAATTCATTGCATTCATTTTCTTTCCCACATGCGGTAGCGGTTTAGAGAAGGGAGGGGGAGTGAAGGGGAAACAAGTTTTCATTTTGCGGGAGGTGGTTTCCCGCGCTGGAGGCAGGGAGAAAAATATTCATTGCATTCATTTTCTTTCCCACATGCCGTAGCGGTTTAGAGAAGGGAGGGGAGTGAAGAAGGAAGCATAACTGCCTGTTGTTTGAAAAAGTTATAGTGATGGCATTTTACAGGAAAGAATGTCCCTCGTCGAATTTTATTTTTTTGGATTTAAAGAAAAATTAATATATATATATATATATATACTACGTCGAGACAATATAATAAATAATTTAAATGGCGTTTTTTTTTTCATTTTAACCAATTTATTTAAATTTCTGGAAAATTAGGGCACAATTAATACAAATATATATATTAAACTTCGAAATAAATAATATTTGGTTTTTTTTATTTTTATTGGAATGGATTTAACGGGGTAAACAGTCTGTGTTGCGTCAGAATGCGACCCCTGGACCAACATTAAGCTCTGGGAGTTTTGCCGCTGATAGACGAACAGCTGGCGGCACAACATAGAGCACAGCACAGCTCCTGCTATAAGATAACATTATTATATGTTTAGATTAGTGATCATGTGCTCCGCAGCTCCGAGTTTCGGAGCGACGCTCCGCTTTTAGAAGCTTCGGAGCATGATATTGGAGGGTAGGAAGATTACCAAATTAGTATTTTATCAGTCTTCCGGGTCCGAGTCGCGGGAGAACTTGCTCAATGTCTTTAGTGTATAGGCACCTTGCACTGAAACGCAGTTTATACATGAAGTATGCAATATACATAAGCGTCGCCCTAATGGACAATTACCGTATCTCCTACTTATCTTTTGTAGTAGGAAGATCAACCGATCGAAATTTCGCGCGCTTTCTATCTTTTAATCTGCATACTACGAAAACATAAGTAGGAGTACGGTAATTATCCATTATGGTGACACTTATGTATATTGCATACTTCATGTATAAACTGCGTTTCAGTGCAAGGTGCCTATTGAGCTGCAAAGGCATTAAAAGTACGTTTGCAACTACCAACCCATACCTGTGCACGGTCTGGAAATTCCCCCCGCTTTATTGGAGGATTCCCCCCCTCGTCAAAAAATGAAAAAGTACCATAAAATTAAGGCGCCATTTTTGACCTATAATGACGCCATCATCGCAATTTTTTTAAAATTTTTAGCCTATTTCAATGCATTTTAAGCCATTTTAGACCAATTTTTACCTTATTTTCGCTTTTTTTTGCCCCTTTCTTCCTTTTTCCCTTCTTTTTTTCCTTCTCCCCTGCTTGCCCCCCCCCGAAAAAAACCCCCCGGGGGGAAGTGCACAAGTCCGCCGACCATTATTTTTTCTTGATATTCAAAAGTGCTTTGCCAATAAAACAACACAAAAACAAAAAACAGTCCACCTGCCCCCACTAGCCCCAGTGAGAAGATTGAATTGTACGCGGTTTCCGGATCCGAATCGTGCGAGAACTTGCTCAGTGTCTCCAGTATGTTGAGCTGGGGATTGCTCACCGACAGAAGGCCCAGGGCCAGCGGCACCGCCCTCTTGATTACCGGCTCCCCGTACCGCAGCTAAAAATTACCTACTTATAAAATTTATTAATAATTATTTTTATGTTAAATAAAGATTTATTTAAATGATTCGAAATTTCGAGTCGCCCTCTCTTGATCGCCGGCTCCCCGTACCGCAGCTAAAAATGGCAAACACTAAATTCCACCGACTCCGACTCCGTCCAAAATCTACCGTAATCTACCGTAATTTTTAATAATATGCAAATTTTATTCTAAGCCTAAGCTTAACCTGCACATCGATATATAATTTGCAGAGTTTTGAGGCGGAGTCGGAGTCGGTGGAATTTAGTGTTTGCCCTAAAAATTCCCTACTTATAAAATTTGTTAATAATTATTTTTATGTTAAATAAAGATTTATTTAATGATTCAAAATTGCGAGTCGCCCTCTCTTGATCACCGCCTCCCCATACCGCAACTAAAAACTACTTTTATAAAAGTGAAAGAATTACCGTGTTATAATAAAATACCCGTGCCTGTGGCCATACATGGAAACGGGGGTTTGGGGGAGGTTTAACCTCCCCAAATATAAATTGGGGGTTCAACCCACCCCATTCAGAAGTGGGGGGGGGGGAGAAAAAATTCCTCCCCCCGTTTTGGAAAAATAAAAAAAGAAATGTCTGTAAAATCTTCTAACTACATCCAAACTGTTTTTTTTTTGAGGTCAAAATAAATATTTTAAGCAATAAAAAGCTCAAAAATGCAATAAAAAAGGCTTTTTGATCTAAAATTAGCGTTTTTTACCTATTTTGCTTTTAAAATCCAAAAATGATATGGGTAAAATGCACTCCAAAAAAAACGAACGATATGGGTAAAATGCGTTTCTCGGATTTTAACCCCTCCCCTCTAATTCCGGGCTTAACCCCCCAAACTTCGGACCAACTTGTCCATGTATGCCTGTGGCTGTAACGATTTTTTGTTTAATACGTTTTGAATAAATTGATTACATTGAGCGATTGAACCGCTTCAATCCCCTAGCAGAACTCATTGTGTAACTATACCATAGGTGGGCAACCTCCTGGATTTTGGGGGTATACCCGAACCCGACCCCCGAAATTTGAAGGGGGGTGTCCCAAAAATTGTTTTTGGGGTATCCTCGAATACCCCATTTTTAGCGTTTTTAGTATATACTAGGACCCTCCAAATTCCAGGGGGCGGTTTGAAACTTTAAGCAAAAAGTCACAGTCGCGTATATTTTAAACAAATTTGACTCATTCTTCCGTAATGACTACGTCAAGTTTGTTAAGCTGAAGC